>VWZT01015540.1:279217-290534 GCA_013397055.1 Pachycephala philippinensis | reverse complement strand
TTTTGCGTGTTTTTCCTCTCTCCCCCTCCCCCAGGTGGCCTGGCCGGATACTCTCTCAATTCTTATGATTATTTTCGGAAACGGTGAACACTTCTTCTTCTTCTTCTTCTTCTTTTCTTCCTCTCCTTTCTGCTTGCGCTCGCTGGCCGTGGTCGTCGCCGCCGCTGCTCCGCGGCTCTGGGGTCAAAACTGGCGGGCGAGGTGGGCGAGCGGGAGGAGCAGCAGCCACGCGCAGCCGCTTCGCCGCCACGCGCCGTTGTTCCCGTCGTGGACTGCGCCGGGGCCTGCGGGAAGGGAAGGGACAGGAATGCCCACGCGGTTGGTCACAAAGTCAACAAACGGCAGAAACCATGAAATAAAGATTAAAAACAGAAAAACCGCGCTATTTGGGGCCCCGGTGGTGTTGCACGCGGTGGGGTTGCTCTGTGGTAGAGCTCTCCGGGTGTCCCCCTCCTCTATCCGTGGTGTCCTCAAGAACACAGGAACAGCCATCCCTGTCCCCAGCAATGGTGGTGTTTGGGACAAGACCCCCTGTGGTCCCTTTTCAGCCCTAAGTCCCCATCCCAAGCCCACTCGTGCTCATCATCACCATCCCACCTCCCTCAGGCCCCTTCCCCTCCTCCAAATTCGTCCCAATTTTCCAGCCACGCTCGTAGGGGAGATGACAGTTTTTGCCCAGCACATTCTGCCCACCCCAGGGTGACCACCCCGTTCCCCACTGGTGTCCCTTGGGAGGGACAGTGACCACCTGCCCACCCTGCAGAGACACTGCCAGCAGCACTGCATTGAGGACTTGGTGTTCTGCACCTCTTCAGAGCCTCTGTGGGGCTCAGCATGGGCCCAGACCCCCTCAAGGAGATGGGATGGGGAGGCTGGTCAAAAAGAGCCACGCCCACCCATCTTTGGGGATCACAGGGGGTGAGGAGCTCAAAGCTCACTGTGGGAAAGGATGTGGAAGGTGTCTTAGCTGATGGCTTTCACCAAAACACCAATTTTTTCACTCAATAGTTGGCCCAGGAGAAGACTAAGGTGGGAAAAGACCTCAGGAAGGCATCCACACTGGTGTCCTGTGGGAGCAGGGCTGACCACAAGGTCTGATTCACAACTGCTTTTGAAACCCCAGGACATGTCCCCTCACTTCCAAACCTGACCGGGGCACTGAGTATCAGTGACCATCTGGTTTCCCACCAGTAACACTCTCCAGCACACTCAGACACCTCACACCTCACAAATCCAGGCACCAAATCCAGGTCTCACACACTAACCTCCACAGACATCTACAAGTCATCCCAAGGACTGACCACTCAACTCATCACAAATGAAGCCACCCCAAAATCAAGATGACACCAAGCCAGTTGGCCGGACAGTAAGATTGCACAGCAGAGGGCTGGCTGTTCTGGCCAGGACTAACACCAGGAAGGGGACCAAATTCCTGTCCACCCCTATCTCATCCCATAAAAATGCACCAGAAGCATCCCAGAGGAGGAAGGCCCTGCCTCAAGACCCACTTTGCACAGTAGCACTGGGAGAGCAGCCCAAAGACATCCCTGCTTCACCATGGCAGTGGGGAGGGAGCGGGACACCATGGGATGGGGACAGGCATGCAGAGGGCACAGACCACCACCAGACAGGCACAGCAGGCTGGCGGGGAGGGGCCAGGATGGGAGGGCAGCTAAGAAAGCCCTAATTCATCCCTAAACCAGTGAAAGCAGTGGGGTTGTGGGGCTCCAGGTGGTGGGTGCTGCAGCTCCCGCTGAGATGAGCTGTGGTGGGAGCCAGAGGGGCCCAAGGGGAACAGCAGGGGAAGCACTGGCATTGTGGGGGACCCCCAAATTACTGACCTTTCCAGGGTGTCAGAGCGGTAGTTGTCTCTTCTAAAAATTAAAGAACAAGTGAAAGTTAAGGCAAAAGGGCAATGGAAAGCGCAGGCTCGAGACACCTCCCTCAGCCTGCCCTCGACCTGGGGCGGGACGACCAGTGGATGGGGCAGAAATGGGATCTGTTGCCCAAATCACACCCCACTGCTGTGGGACCATGGTCCCCTCATCTTGGAGGCAGCCTGAGATGAGCTGAATACGGGACCTCAGACCTGGCAAAGCCTGCATTGCACCCTGTGCAAAAGGCAAGGCACAGGGGCTGGGATTTGGGGGATGCAGGGGGTTCGCCTCTCCCCCGTGAGTTTGGGGCCCATCCCTCTTACTAATACTGCAACATCCCAAATAGATTTATGGCCTGACAGCCGCCTCTGGGAGCGACATGGATTGTGTGATGAGCGAGAAGCAGAGGGTTGGTTTTTTTCCCCAACTCCACAGAACAATGTGATTTCCCTGAGCACTCTATCACATCCCAGACAGCACCAAATGAGCTGCTGAATGAGGCGGCAGGTCTGGAATAACGAGTGCTACTTGTTAAATAAAGCACTAGTTGACCTCCCTGAAAAATTAGATTAAAAAAAGGATTAAAAGATGAACGCTACATTAGCCTCTCGCACAACCCCAAAAAGGCTCATGTCACGGTACCTGCACAGATTAAACCTCCATTTGTGGGGGAAAAGCTCCAAAACACTCACTCAGTTTCAGTGAAAAGGGACCACTCACAAAATTGTCCCTCAAACCCTCACAGAAGAGACATTTCTCATGCGCAGGTAGCGCAGCCACCTCATCCACTTCCCTCTTATCTTTCATTAAATAAATAAATACCTCGATAAATAAAGATGCATTAATCCCCGGATTGAAGACACCGGTTGCTTAGGGACGGGCGAGCTCGGCCCTGTGACGCTTGGGGCCATCACATTGCTGATGATTAGAGAGGGGTTGTTCCTGGGGGTGCTGGGAAGCCCTGCACCAGGAGATGGGGGATGCCTGCATGTCACAGTGTCCTCAGGGAATCCTCACCCCCCAAAGGGACTCAATTATTAAAAACTGAACGGATCATTCAATCAATGTGGCTTTATGGAAATTATGGGTGGTCAAAGAACGCTGATTTCATTCCCTGATGGGATTCACAGTCAGACCACAAAGCTAAGGGGGATCACAAAATAAGGTCAGACTTCTGTGGGATGCTTCCCTGGGTCCCACCCAATACTGCTATCACAGTACTAGTCCCACAAATGGGTTAGAAACCATGGAACTAAGAGCTCATCAGCAGGGAGATGTCATCTTTACTTTTAGGTTGTTCATCCAGCCTGGATCTGCAGATGTCAAACAGAAGGCCCCCACTAATTAAGATTTTAACCTCCTAAACACATTGGAAGGCTGCAACATCATGGGTAAGGATATGTCTCCGCTATGTTGGGCACTTGGCACGGCCACCCTACACCTGCAGCACAGGTGGAGCCAGGCCTGGGTGGCTCTGCAGTGCCAGAGGTGTTGCTATCCCTAAAAAATGGGGTTATTGGATTACCAGGAAGGCTGGCGGGGAAGAGAACTGAGATAGTTCCCAAGCAACGCTAATCATGGCTTAGCACAGGTAAACCTTGATCACACACAGCTTGGACTCCACGGGGACGCAAACAGGGCTGAGCATCCAGGATGGGATGAGCTCCTCTGTCACAGCTCAGGGGAACCTGGCCCAGCTGCCAAATCCAGCGCAGGGGAGGACAAGCCTGTCCTGTGATGCCGCCCTGACCCCTGACCCCTGACCCCCTGACCAAAGGGGCCCTGGTGTGGCCCCTGGCAGGGTCTGACATTCTCTGCTGTCCTTAAACAAACTGCTCCCCTCTCCATCCAGCCCCTCCCCAAGACATGGACAGCGCTTCCCAGGGTCTCCACAAGCCTCCCACGCTCCGCTGCCCCGGCACACTCCAGAACCCAGCACATACTGTGAGACTGCTCCCGATCCCGGGGTGCTTTGCATGGCCAGGGGCACAGCCTGCCCTGAGCCATCCCCAAGGGGCCTGGGGATGAGGAAGG
The DNA here is from genome assembly GCA_013397055.1 of Pachycephala philippinensis. NCBI lineage: Eukaryota > Metazoa > Chordata > Aves > Passeriformes > Pachycephala > Pachycephala philippinensis. Next base: position 286,623 of record VWZT01015540.1, on the reverse strand, counting down.
CTCATATCTGTCACTCTGCTCCACTCCCCTTTGACCGTACAGTAACGAGAGACAAGGAGATGACCAGGCACAACAAGCGGGTGGCAAGGAGGAGGACAATGTTGGGGTGACATCAGGACAGGTTGGAAGTCCCCAGTCCCCACTTCTCCTGTATGGTTCAGCTGTGAGAACCACAGACCCCACACCCCAGCAGGGAAATACCCCCAAGCACTGCCCAGAGATGAGATCTGTCATCCATTTCAGGCTCTTGGAGAGCACAGCCCCTGCTCTGGTTTTGCTGCCACCTGAAGAGGCTCAACAAATGTGTCAATCAATCCCAGCCCTTCCCAGCCATGAGCAGTGTCAGAGGGATGCACTGCTCCCATCCCAGCTCCAGCATGCAGGGAACACAGTCCTGGGACAAGGCTGCAAACCTTCCCCTCCTCCCTGCCCTCCACACCTTCCCATATCCCTTGGCAACAACATTAAGGATGTATCTGCTTGGCAGCAGCAGGAAACACAACCTGGAAGGTGATGGAGCAGGGGGCCTGTTTGTTCTCAGGTGGGAATGGGGCAGCAACGACCCTGAGCAGCACTTCTCCTCCCTCCCATCAACACAGGGGGATGCCTTCACACAGAGGCTCTCCTGGGTACTCATCACAGCAAGAAGATGGAAACCTGCAGCCAACTCCTGACTTCGCATTCATGGCAGATCTCAAACACAGCGCCAAACCCCTCTGAATGGTGGGAGACACTGGACCTGGATCAGGAGGCAGGTTTGGAGGCTCTCCCCTTTCCCTGGACTCACCGCAACCTCCAGCCCACATGCCAAGGGCAGAAAGGACCAACAGCAAATACACATCTCCCCCAAAAGGCACGTCTCTCCCATTGGTGGTGTCACTGTGAAGGCATTCCCCTTCCCGGCTGATTCCCTGAGCCCTGCTCACCGTAGAGGATCATGCTGGCGTTGGTGTTCCCTAGCTGGTTGGAGGCTACGCAGGTGTAGTTGCCGTAGTCCTGCTCGGAGACGTTGAAGAAAGTCAGTCTGGAGAAGAAGGCTTTGTTCTCCACTTTCAGCCCTTTCTGTCCTTCAGCCAGTCTGGGAGGAAAGAGGAATGGGAGGTCATGGGGGTGGCATCAGGAGGAGAAGTGCCCGCTATTTTCCGTGCCAGGTTATCCCCTGGTTGTGCCCATGAGTGGGGACATAGGGCCTGGGAGAAGAGGGAGAAGGGAAGGTATTGGGAAAGATAAGGGAGATGGATGCTGTTCCAGTTGCCAGCCCACACCACCCCCGTGCTGACCAGAGGCACCCTCACTGCTGCAGTCATGGGATGGTGCTGGGACTTGCCAAATGCTGTGCTGAGAGAGGGAAGCTCCAATGCCTGGGGAGGGAATCTGGGAAAGGCTCATTCCCAGCCTACAGAAGAGCCTGGTTCCCTTTCGTGTCCTCAGTCCTCTGTCAGATGCCTTCTCTGACCTTCCTCTTCCCTCATCCCTGCGTGTCCCAGATGGGTGAAGCGATGGGCACCCACCACAGCAGGGAGGCTTCTCAGCCAGCACGAACGCTGAAGCATTAACCAAGAGCTTGGGCTTCTCTGTACTGGTGTCCCCATCCTGCTCAGCTCCTGCAGCTCTTTGCTTGCTAATTCCTCACGGGAAGTGCTGAATTCCCATTATGATCCATGCTGGGTGCTGATCAGGCAGGCTGAGCCCGCTCCTGCCGCTGCTCCGCAGGCCCTCGTGATCTGACCTAGTTCTGAGCGGAGCCTTTCATCTGCCACACAAACATCCACAGCTTTGTACACTCTGCTGCTCCCTTCCTCTCAAACCAGGTGAGGCAGGCAGACCCAGACTCCCCTTCAGCTTCTGGAGCATCTTTTTGGCCAAAACATCCCTCCTTATCAGTGACCGGTGTGGCTTGTCCTGTGTTTGGCCACACCATGGCCGCTCTGGGCTTTCCAGGGATAACCAACGTAAAAATTGGTTAAAACCACTTTGCCTGGGGTCAGAGAGAGGCAACTTCTCCAGAGTGGGACCTGCCCTGGGCTGTGCTGCTCCACTCCTCATTCCCCAGCCATGTCCCTGTGCTGCTGCTTTGGCAGGACACAGAAGTAGCTGGTTTTGACCCCAAAGCAGGGCAGGCTGTCTCTGGGGCATAGCAAACCCTATCTCTTGACTGACACCATATTTCTTTTGCCTGTCCAAGAGCTGCCTCTGGCCAAAGTGTTTAAAGAGATGACAGAGGTTTCATCCACTCTTAAGTGCCTGGATTTGTGCTGCCAATATCCATTTTGGCCGTTCTGCATCACCCAAGGAGTGATTTACCTCAACACCTTCAAACAGAGGGATGGCAGCAGCGATCCTGCCCCAATGGGGCTGGAAGAGGTTCCTGGGAAAATCCCCCTCTGCAAATGTGATGAGTTAAATAGAAAGCTTTTAAAAGATGCTGGGTGGTAGCAGCTCCAGCTGTGGATGCCTGCTGGAATGCTTGGATTTGACCCGGACAAGAACAATCTGCTGCTGTTAGAGGGACCTGCATGGGTATCCAAACTTGTGCCAAGGGTTATGAGCTGAAGCTGCTGGCACTGGGAGCAGCTCAGGTGGGGTTGTGTTGTCCTGAGTTTTACAGTTCTTCGATGTTTTTATTTTCTGTAAGAGTTTCTCACGCACTTTCTGTAAACATAGCCATGCTTTGCTAACCGTGTTTTATTGTTTGCATTCCATTTCTCCTAGGTGGAGACGTTTGATGGATTTTTCCTTTGACCAGTGTGATTGAGGGATGTTAATTTCTCCCTCCAATCCACGGTGATTTCTAAGAACNGTGTGACAGGGTTGGTGTCTCCCCCCTTTTTGTGCCCCCCAGGCTCTTACCGCTTGTCATCTTTGTACCACTGGAAGTCGGCGGAGGGCACGGCAGAGGCCTCGCACAGCAGGATGCCCTTCTGCCCCACGGGCACCCCCGTGCTCTTCGCATCCGAGATGTACGGCGGGTCTGTGGGGAGAGGGCAAACCCGGGGTCAGTGCCCAGCAGCCTTGGGGATTCCTATCCCTTCCCCTTGCTCCCCAAATCTCCTTTCTCTCCCTGCATGTGGGAAGGAGCCAAAATCATCTCTGAGTCCGTGCTCAGCTCCTGCCACTCTGGTGCTGCTGTACAGAGGTTTTCAGGCTCATGGGGGTTCTCTTCCAAAAAACAAGAGCCCCTCAATTCATGGGTGCCACATGTCCAGCTAATGGAGTGATCAGAGAGGGGTTTAGGAGGGTTTTCACGTACGTCTAAGCATGAAATACACTGCTTTCTTCCTCTCTCTCATTTTTTCTAACGGAAAAAACAAAAAGTTCTATTTACTGCTCACTTCTCTCCTCTCCTCAGAGGTTATCAGCACAGCATCTCTCCATGGGCGGAAAACCCAGGTTGATGGAGACAGCTGAGGAGGAGGTGGTGGGAAAAAATGGAGCTCGAAATGAAGGGGAAAATAGGGCAAAACACCACCTGCTCAGAAAAACTGCTGCCGCCTGTCTCGCTCTGGGGCCTTTGTGTGCCTCACTTCCGAGTGCCACTCCCTTGTGGGGCAGCACGGTGACCCTCTCCAGCCCCACCCCTGTCCCCCGATGGCCCCCGGGTACTCACAGTTGACGGTGACTTTGACTCGCTGGACCACGGGCGCTGAGACATCGTTGGAGGCGCTGCACTCGTACTCTCCCGACTGCTCCCGCGTGATCCCCGTGATCTCCAGGTACTCATCCTCGCTGATGAAGCCCACGGCTGCAGAGGCAGAGACAGAGGGCCCTGAGTGATGGGGAGGCACAACAAACCTGTGCCTGCGGATGCTAAAAAGCTCTAACAGAGAAGATTTCAGCTCTCAGCAGCAGTTTGTGAGAGCTCTGTTCTTTCTCATGCAAAACTATGCAAAACATGATAAAGTTTTCTGTAAACAGACTTTGCTAACCTTGCACCTGTGAATATAATTAGAATTGTTGTGATACCGACTAGAGAAATGGATGATGTGTGAATTGACCAATCACTCTGGTAGGTAGTTAGCTAGAAGTCCAATACCTCTTGCCTTTTAGAAAAACACTAAAAGAACTAAACACATAAAAGCCCATCTTTTATTAATTAAATAATTAATTCCTTTCTCCTGATCACACTCGTGTCTCTGAGTCCTTCATTGCCCTCCAGCAGCGCCGACAGCGACATGTGCCCACTGGCTGGTCACCACCTGTGAGCCTGTCACCCTGCACTAGGACACCCAGCCTGCAAGTCCCAGCCCGGAATGCCCTTGGACCTGTGCCCCTCCATCCCAAGAAAATCCTTGCCAGAAAGGCAAACACTGGGCAGCAGCTCTGGCCTCACTGAGAGCATCATTTGCTGAAGATAATGTCCCTGAGGTGCTCAGGGTGGGCAAAGTGGGCAAACCTGGGCCCTGCAAAATGACCTGAGGTCACCTCAGCACATTCCCCCTGCTGGGAGATACCTCCAGGCTCAGCCAGCTCACGCAAACACCCTTCTCTAATTTTTCACCTTCAATTAATTCACAGCAAGTCTACTCCCATTAGTAGTGCTGCCAACACCTCCCTTTAGCTGAAACACCTCATCGCTGTGCCACCCCAGGCTCATTTCTGGGGGGCTGCACTTGTCCCCATCCAGGCTGCAGTGCAGCTTCGTGTTTCACTCAAAGCCAGAAAGATGCAATCAGTGGCATTTCCTTCACTCTGGCATCTTTCACCCCTCATTCCTTGCAGGAGCTCTCTTTATTTTGACACACTCCTGGAAACACACGGTGCTTGGCTGGCCAGGAGCAGGTTGGGGCACAAGAGTCCCCATGTTCTCCCCCCAGACAAGCAGAAAAATGACTTTTTTCAGCCCCCAAAACAGGGACAACTTCTCCCTTTCCTGTTGTTTACATCTCCCCACTGGATCTCCCGCAGCCAGGATGCTGTAATTACTGCACAGAGCATCTCCGAGCCCTGTGTCACACTTAATATTCCTATAAATTTTAAACGGTAGTCCTTGGTACATATGTGTGGCAATTGGTGTCATATTTTAATTAGGCTTGCCCTACACCATCTGAAATTAATAATAGCTCGAATTACCAGTGTAATTTATAAATTAACATTGCTGCAGCATTAGGAAATAAATTAGCTCTGGACAGCTGTTTCTGGGAGTGAGTGCCAATGGCAGAGAGGCCAAGCACAGGTCCCTGGTCCCCAGGGGGATGCCGTGAGCTCGGCCAGCCCTCGTTTCCCACCCGGACACTGCTGTCTGTGCTGGCGTGGCCTGATGGGCCACAGCTCACTGCGCCTGACCGGCCAACCGTGTGCATCCTGCTCCGAACAAATGCATGCAAAATCCACACGTGGGAGGCTCCCAGCGGGGCACGCACCGCCTGCATCCCACCGCCTGCTGCTTTTATGGCATCTCTTCCCGTGCCACAGGAGCAGCGTGGTCAGACTGCACCACCCACCAGGGAAAGACCGGAGCCAGCACTGATGGTGTCCCTGTAATGCCCTGGAACAGCTCAACACAGTGAGCACCCCGGGCATCTGCCAGGATCCTGCTGCTGCGATCCCAGGTGCCACTATTGTCAGCTCAAACTAGTGCAAATATGCTCAGCCGTGATGAAATCCCACCTTGGCTCTCTCTCCCCGCACCAGACCTGGCAGCTGCCACCTCCACACAGCATCCCCGGGACTTTGCACGTCCACTGCTCCCTGAACCAAGGCCCCTGCGCACACACGTGTGCATCCCACCTTCCCAGGCTGACCTAACAGGGAAGGCAGCCCCGTGAGCTTTGGGAAGGAGTGAAGTGAGTTTTCCTGTTGATGAATTGCTGACATCCACCAGTGTCCTCAGCCCTGTGCTGAAATTCCCACCCGAGTGGCTCGTGGTGCAAACCGCTGAGCTCATCAGTACTTAGTGCAACTGAAGGGTGAGATATGAAGGCGTTACCCCAAAATCAATATCCTTTAGAGACACACAAATTACAGCGTTACATCCAGCGGCCCTGCGGCACTGCAAAAAAAAAGGAGAGAGGGGGGAAAAAAAAAATTCCTTTTTGTGGCTGACCTAGAATCAGCTTCTCTGTAGCACAGCGCTGCCTGCTGATAGAGTAACGACACAGCCGGTGGCCTTCAGATGCTTTGCACACAAATCTGGCTCTGGGTTGTGCAAAGGCTCAGATAACACTGCTTCCCGACTAACCAAAGGCCCTTTCCCAAGTTCCAGAGTCAGCTCGCACACGGCAAGAATTAACTTTTGCCATAGTCAAGCCATAATTTGTGTCCCTGGTTTGATCAGGGAGAAAAGCAGCTCGAGTGCATTTTGTTCCCCAGCAAAAGACTTCATTAAAGTAACTGCGAGGGTCAGATTTCCACCTGCAAAAGCTCAGGAAATTGAGGGATGAAGGTTTCCTCCGTGCCTGCGTCGCACTGAAGTCTGAGATACGTGCGCTGAAATTGGCTGATGGAGAGGCAGAGCACGAAGTTCAGGCACTCAGGGTCTGGCATCCTGGGAATTTGGCTACAGCCAAACAGAGCCTGCCCCGGACCGAGACAGGATGCTCTGAGCTGGAGCTGACTCCTGTTTCTGCCCTGCACAGCCTGATGTAAGTCATGCTCAGATGACAACAGCATTAGAACATCACCCCTGCTAGAGGTTCTGGCCAGGGATGCTTCCTTAGCTCCAGCTCCAGCATCCCAAAGATTTAGGTGACATAAAGAATCCCTGCCCGCTGGTGCAGCGGGTGACACCAGGTGATTAAGACACAATTCCCCCATCCTATCCTATACAAGTGGCTTTGCAGGAAAACCAGATCCGTAAAGCTGCTTCACTCTGCGGGATCACAGCCTGGAAGCACCTGGAGTTTGGGAATGCTCAGGGCACGGCTTGACCAGAGCCCTGCAGCTCCAGGAGCTCCGCCAGAGGTACCAGCCCTTCTCTGCCTGAACTGATGGTGGGAACTTTCAAGGCTGTCTCTGCTTGAGCGCAATTAGGAGCTGAAATATTGCAGGAATTAATGGAGAGCTCTCTCATCTCCTCAGGAGCTAGAAAACCAGCACAGCCAGCACCCATCATTATTATTATTAATACTAATAATGTAATACAGGCCAGAAATGGAACGGCCACGGACGAGGCACAAGCGTAATCCTTGCTCATCAGCCCAGGATGATGAACTAACCCAGCGTGAGCCGGGGAGATGGAAAAGCAGAGCCTGAATCCTCGTGCTCAGTGAGCAGGAGGCTGTGCACAGACCACCACGCACTGTTTAGGACCTGCTCTGCAGATCTCCGTTAGAAGCCTCAGGGAAGGGGAAGCTTGACCATCAGGGCAGTGGAGGAGCCACAGAGGCGAGGCCCTGGTGTGGCACGGAGCACCAAGGCAAACCCAACGCGTGCCCAGGCTGTGCTTGGGGTCCCGGACTGGCGCGGAG
>VWZT01015540.1:268882-279055 GCA_013397055.1 Pachycephala philippinensis | reverse complement strand
CCAGGCTGTGTTTGGGGTCCTGGTGTGGCACGGAGCACCAAGGCAAACCCAACGGATGGCCAGGCTGTGCTTGGGGTCCTGGTGTGGCACGGAGCACCAAGGCAAACCCAACGCGTGCCCAGGCTGTGTTTGGGGTCCCACACAGGTTTGGATGCGATGAGGTGTGGGCAGATGCCTCCCACATCCATATTCCCCCCCGCTCATGCCTTCCTCCTTCCCTCGCTTCTCCTTGTTTTCCCATCCCGACTCATCTCCCTTCTGACTCCTCCTCCCCATTTGCTTCCATTGAGCTTCTGACAAGATAATAACTCACCAGAAAGTGAACACATGTTCCCAAATTAATTACATGCCACTGTCCCCTGGCTCACTGTTGCAGCCATGTTCAGGTCTCTAGGACACCGCTCACAGCTTTCCCTGGCTGAAGGCTGCCTGTGATGCCATTAAAAAAGCTTCCTTGGAGCTCTTTCCTGTGTCCATACCAACTCCCTGCACCTCAGATCAAGCTGAGCCAGCCCAGCCACCCAGGGCTGCAAGATTTTCACCTCTAAAGCCCAAAGGCACAACCTCAACTGTGCTCCCACAACAGGTTTGGTGTCTGGGCACCCAAAGTCCCACCACTGATCCTGAAGCACTGCCCTGCCCACTGCACCGTGCTGCTGCATTTTCCAGGCACTGATCCCACCAGCCAGGATCAGCCAAAGAAAGGGAATATTTTATGGAGATAATTTTATTAAAATGTTTACAACAATGCAGATATTGACATCTCGCTTCAATCAATAGCACAATTTATTGTCCTTCAAGGTGAACATTAAGCCAAGCTGCCCATTAGTCAATATTTACCTCCAAGGTCTATAAATCTTTATACGGGCTTCAGCGGATGTTGACAGCAGCTGATTCCAGATAAGTAAAAGTAAGAGCGTGAAACATTGCTCCTTTTGGAGGTGAAATAGTAACTAGTTAATTACAGTCCCTACAGCAATTCTCAACTATCAATTTATGGCTACTTCTGGCAATAAAAATTAACATCGTGCAGGCTCCCGGCTCCGAGTGACGCACTAAACCCGAGAGCCATATATTTCAAACGTCACCCCGATGCGGTGCTGATGGCCATCCTATAACAGTTTATGGTAAATAAATAAAACACACAAAGGTAATAAGAGAATTGTTGGCAGCCGAGACCCGCTTCACCTCTCCTTCGTGCGGCAGCGAGAGGAAAGGTGAAGGATGGGGGATTTGGTAGAATCAGAGAGGATGGGGAAGGAGGTGGAGGAAGGAATCAACCCGAAATCACCCCAAATCCCTCTCAAATGAGGCATGACACAGCCCCAGGTATGTGGGTAAACAAGAGCTAAGGCTGCTTCCAGTACATGCCCCAGCCAAACTGGGAGATGCACCTGCTTCACCCCTTATTAACCAGCATTAGCCTCTCCTGATGGCTCAATTAACACACAAGGAACAAAGTTCAGCCATTTCTGAAATTCCCTTTCCCATTTTTGTTTGATCAGGTGAATGACCCCAGCTAGGGCAGCTTCTCCTCCGTGCACCCCCTCTTTTCAGCTCCCCTGTGCCAGCTGAATGTTGCCATGCTCCAGTGGACAAAGATTAGGGGTAATTAACCTGCTGGAAACCATCCAGCGCAATCATTAAAAAAATGATTTTTTTTAAGATTACCCTATCGACCCAGACAAACTCCTCTCGTGAATATTGCATTCCCTGAACCACAGGCTCCAGCCCAGTTCCATCTGTGACCCATCCTGAGACGAGCAATCCCTTTAGGAAGCACACCTACATGAGGTACAGAGTACAAACCCCCGTTGTTCACGTTCACAAGCCTTCAGAAGAGGGACCCAGAAACAGGCACGCAGCATATCAGAGTCTGTGTCGTGTTTACACAGGGCCAAGCCACTCTGTTTTTGAAGCTTCCCGATGACAAGGAAGGAAATCTCTCCTCTGACATGCTTTTCCATGTTAATTAGCGTGTTTCCGTGGCCTGATGTTGTGCGAAGCCCCAGGGGACTGTGCACTCGCTGCCTGGCACTGCGCAGCGCTCAGGGATGTGGGAGCTTGGCAGGAGCTCCCTCCACTGCTGCAGTCTGGGATCCCTCCTCATCCTCACGCCCCAGGGGTGGTGACCATCACCAGTTGTGCCTGGTGTCACCACAGAGAGGGAAAACATCACGTTTTCCTTACTTGGATGCTTTATTAAATTAGATTTGGGGGAACTCTCCCAGCCAGTTCTGCTCCTTGTGCTCGGCAGTACAGGCTGTGAGGGACAGGGGTGGCCATAATCCTCGACATAAAGTCCTTCTCCTGCACTGGTATCAGTGTCCCCTCCTCACAGGGGCTGTGGGAGCCTCTCCTTGTGTGTGGCCATGCAGTGCTGTGGCTTCTCTTCCCCTTCCAACTCTTTGGGGCATAGGTGAACTGATGGTGCCTTGAGTTTTGCCTCAAGATATGACGGAGGATCCTCCCAGGCCTGACTTTGTGCTGACATGAGCACAGGTGACTGTTTCTGAAGGTCCCATCTCTGGCTGCCCATGACCACAGGGTCAGGACATGGGGATTCTGACAGGCACATTCCAACGCGGAGCCGTCAGGAATGCAGGAAAGACACATTCTCCAACTTCTTGCTCAACGCAGGGCTAGAACTGAGACAGGACCCACATTTGTGGCTCCATTTGCTCAGTGCATCCCTGAGACCACCCTTGGGGCTCATATCTCGAACAACAACTCTGATATTTAACTATTAAGTGGGCACCAGCCACACATCTCACCACTCACTGGGACATGTGACCTGCAGAGATCTTCCAGATGCCACCACATCTCCTGGTCACTCAGCCCGTGGTCACATACGGTCAATATATTGGCACCAACTCCAGAGACAGCCAAAGCAAGGCACTGGCGCCCTGAGCAACCTGGTCCAGTGGAAGGTGACCCTGTCCATGGCAGGGCGTTGGAATGAGATGGTCTTCAAGGTCCCTTCCAACCCAAACCAGTCTCTGATTCCCTGCCGTGCCCTTCCCCACGGTGTTCCAGGGACACCTGCCCAGTCCGCTCGCCCCACCAATGCTACGCAGCGCAGCCGAGTCGCCTGAGCCCTCCATTATAGCACCATTGTGAAGAGTTTTTAGCTTAAAAGTCCTTGAAAGTTTCCCACTGTGACTCGTTAAACAAGATCTTTTTCACTTTCCCTCTATTCTCCGCTAACAATATTTATACTCATTTCTTTTATTGAAATCTATCTGCCGCCTGTTCTATTAAAGCCACCTGAGTGGCAGCTCCTATTCTCCGGGAGCCTGCAGCCCATCTATTCTCCAGACAATGAGGTACAAGCAGTCTATCTTCTATTGTGCTTCCCGGCCTTCGGCTCTCAAATCTTCCATCTCAAAAAGGCATGTCAGAGACGCCTCCATGCAAAGGATTGGAATCCCGGCTTGTGGGGGCTTCCCGGTGCTGGCCGGGCTCGCTGCCCTCCCTCTCGGGGCGAGTGTCCCCAGGGAGATGCTGCTGTGGCACCCGTGATCCCTCAGGGATGCATCCCTCCCTTCCCTGAGCATCCTTAGCAGGGTTTGTGGCGTCAGCCGGCGCACGGCTCGCTGCTGCCGGGATGTTTGCACGTCTCAGACAACTTATTTGTTACCAGGAATAAAAGAGGAGCATTAAACCTTTTGTTTGCAAGAAGTAGTTCCTTGGGAAATAAATGGATTATGGAAATTAATATTTAAAGAAACAAAACAAAACAACTCAGGGACCAGCCACCCTTGAACGAGGCTCTAACTCAGGAGTAAATGAGTCGAATAAAGAATGAGCCCTTTTATTTCGGTGAGAGGGAGAGCTCAGAGGCAGCTCAAGGCTCGGCAAGGTGGCAGCGACTGTCTTCAGCCTCTCCCAGCCCCTGCCTCCTCCTGGGGTGCTGGTAAGGACACTGAACCCCAGAAAAAGGTCCAGAGGGCATGTGCCACCCTGTTAGAGCAAATTAGCAATGGCTACAGTTCACAAAGAGCTTAAGTGGTGTCAGATCTGCAGCACAGAAGGGTGCAGGGCTCATTAGAGGGCTGCCGTTCTTAATGATACCCACCCATTATCACCAGCATGAGCTGGGTACCTTCCTCCTTGGCCCTGGAGAGGCAAGGGTGACCCTTGTGGTGACACTGGGAGGGACTGATGCTTGGCAGGGGCTGTGACTGGCATGGAGCCACCTCCCACGGAGCTTTTCTGCCTCCTTGCAGAAACAAATGCGAAAGGTACATGAAAATCAATGTCAAGGCTCCCACGGAGCCAAGCCCTCTCCAGAGAGCTCCTGAGGAGACAGCACCTCCCAGCAGCTCCGTGCTCCTGCTCGAGCACCGACACTGCTCCTGGCACCACTCTTCCTCCCGTTTCTCTCCCACAGCCCAGAGCATCCAATGAGATGCCCAACACAAAGTCCTCTCTCCTTTCTTTCCTCACTCCGCCTTCTTCCCTGTGATTTTTTCCCCCGTAGCCGCTTCCAAGGTGAGAGAGGACAGCGTTGCTGGAATGAAAGATTCTCCTGCGTGCCCTCTCCCAGCAGCGGCCCTAATTCATTTTTCATGGCCCCTTGCAGTGACAAAAGCCGCTGCTTCTCTCTTGTAAGCGTGCGCCATGCAATAAGTCAAAGCTGATGTGCATTTTCCCCCTGGGTGCCGAAGCTGTGCTTTTGATTTAATTTGTCCTGTTGTTTGGCGCTCAGCCTTTGCCGGTGAGCTCCTTTGGAAAGGTGGGAAGTAGGGCCCCATCCATGCGGAGGGGCTGCCTAACAGATGGGGTGCAGTGGGTAGTGGTTAAATAATTTGTTGCAATGGTACCAAGATGTTGGAGAGCGACAGATGCTGCCGGAGAAAATCACTCAAACACGCATCCTGTTTGTGGGAACGCCGCTCCTCCGTTAAATCCTGTCGCAACGTGGCTCCTCTGGAGCTCATCCCATTTCTGGCAGCTTCCTCGCTGGCTCTGGGAGAAGCCGTGGTGCACAGGGCTTGGCGAGGAGAGAAACACCAAGAACTGAGGTTGCTCCTGCCTGCTATCTGCAGGTGCTTTGCAAAGAACCCAAAAAAATTCCACGGGAGACCCACCACACCCTTTCCCAACCGCTCCATGCGACTGCATTGCTGCGCAGGAGAAAGCATTCCCGACCCCTGCCAAACTCGAGGCACTCTGCTTTCCCCTGGATTTGTGTGAAAAAGATCTGCTGGCAGCCAGGACCGAAGGGTCCCTCCGGCTGGAAATTTAAACCCCAAGGCTTTCTCCGCAGGACAAGCTCTTAAGAAGCAATTGCAATGCAAACCGTTAAATGGCTGTAACCTCGGTTAAGCTGTATTTCAGTCGCATTAGGGAAATATCCCTCAGATGGGAAGCAAGTGGCATAATGGCATTAGAGTAAAAAAAATAAGCATCAAGTGCTGGCTAAATCCATCCCCAGTGCTGGCAAGAAGTCATGGGGATCTGGGAAACTTTCCCTTCTCCACGCATATCCCTGCAGGCAGCTCATGGCAAGCCTGGACTCTGTCACTGCCACGACTTTCTGCAAATGGGGGGTATTTTCCATCCCTCCTTTTCCCCTGGGACCCCCTGACCACTCTTCACCCCCTGGAGCCATCTGAATCATGGCAGGGTGAGACTCGCTGTCGCCTCTCCATCATCTTTATCCCGTCTTTATTTTTTCAGACACGCTATTTTCCAGCCCAGTGGCCTTGCTCTGTCCCTCGTGTTTTATGGCACTGATGTCTCCATTTCTGCAGGATCACTCGCAAGATTGTGGCTTATTGAGAGAAGCCAGGGAAATGCAGGGGTGATGAGTTGGATGGGTTTGGGGCTTTGGGGGCTGGTGGGGATACCCTGAGCCTGGGGAGGGGCGATGGGGAGGTCGTGGCAGGAATTTCAGGGATGGATGATGCTGGGTGACTGAGACTAGGGGACTGGAGACCGGGCTGAGCCCCCTTTCTTGAGCCCATCATCCCCTCTTCAGGCCTCTGCGTAGGTATTGGCCCTGCCACAGGAGCTGGGAGGGCAGCGAGAGGCATTGCTCTGCAAGGGAAAAGCCATTTTAAATAACAGCAGTGTGTCACAGGAAGGGGAAAAACCCATGGGCTACAGCATTGCTCTGGCTTTAAATTATACTGTAGGAGAATAAAAATAAAAGAGAGGAAGACAGAGAGAGAGGCCAGGAGGAAAAAGAATTGCCATTGTTTTACCAAGCAGATGGGAAAGTTCAGGGGATCAGAAAAAGACTATTATTATCTTGACTCGACCGAGAGAAGATGGGAAAGGAAGAGGCATTTTTTTCCCCTGCAGTGAGGAATGCTGTGGCTGAAGTAATTTCAGCAAAGAGTCGGAAGCAAACGGTGCCATCGGCTCAGGGCAGTGCCCGGGTTACCCCACAGCCTGGGCACGCCACCACGCTGTGCCCTTTTGTCCCCTTCCCCAGCAGTGACACCCCATCCTGTGCTGCTATTGCGAGGCTGGGGCGGGGGTAACCAGGGCACACAGCCCTCACCGCCTCCAGCTGCGGCAACGTGCCAGATGTGCTGCCAGATGTGCCCGCTGCCAGCGGCGCTGCAGCTGTGGGCTCCCCTCCACGACACCGCTGGTCCCGCCACCTTCCCAGCCTCAGGGCATGACCACCTGCCCCAGCTACCCAAATTCCTGCTGCCCTGCCCCAGAAACCCGCTGCTCTGCTACAAGCCGTTAAATACCCTAAATACACAACAAATTTCCTGCTGCCTGTTTAACATGAGCAGAACACGATTTTTTTCTCCCCAAATTCAAGTGAAAATCCCTTTTTCTGTGTCTGCAATGGTATTACAGTTCCGTGGCTGCTCACTGCTGTTCTCCAGCTTGGTACCGGGCAGCTGAGCTGCTCCGGCTCGCCAGCACGTTCCAGCTCCTTGCCCTTACAAGCACAGCAGCGTTTCTCAGCCTCACCAGAGACAAGGAGACTCTTTTTCTACCCATATTCAGGCCAGGGGAAGGGCACAGCCCTGAGGCCCATGGCAGTGACCGAGCACAGACATCAACAACTGATTTACAAACTGGGGCAAACACTGGTGCAACATCTTCCCTGACAAGTGTCAAGGTCATGGGACAGGGAACCGAGGAGGTGAGTGTAGGTCAGTTCTGTCACAGCATCCTTCGCCCACCACATCCCTCCCTGGAGCCACTTTGCCACTCACTCAATTTCCTCCCTTTCCCTCTATCCTCACTTTCTCTCCTCCTCTTTTCCCTCTTCCTCCCTCCGCCACATGGTCCTTCCCTCAGTCCCTACACTTTGCCTTGTCACCTTTCCTTCTCTACACCCACTTCTCCCCCGCTCCCCTGGGACACAGAGAGGGGCTGGCAACCTGCCCTGACTAATCCCGGGGCTACCGACTCCTCGGGCACTTAATATTCACGACAGAGAGAAACATTTCACGGCGAATTGGACGCACATTCAACTGGAAATGGAAATTTTATGACTCTTCTCACTCCGCGCAGCAGATTACACCAGCTGAGAAAACATGGAAGCAAATGAACAACCTGTGAACTGTAAAGTATATTAATAATGAAATCACAGCCCGGGAAATGAAGGCTTTATTCTGTTTATATTCTGCTCCATTAATGGAGAGTGCTCGTAGTAGCTCCGCCCCATTAGCCGGCAATCTGCGCCCCAGGAAGAGCGCAAGGATGGTGGGGAATGGTGGCACAGGGCAAAAACCTCCTTCCCACTGGGGAGTTTGGCTCAAAGCATTTTCTTGTGCTGCCTCCATCTATGGACAGTGGGGGTGGGTGAACATGGGGGTTATCTTTGGTGCCCTGCTCCGTGCAATCTTGGGAACAAGGCTATAAGGCAGGGAATGGAGCAAACGGTGATGCCAAGAAAAAGAAAGAACAAATTTGGGTGGAAATCAGCTCCAACACCACAAGGAGCCACCCGGCAAGGTACCAGCACTGGGGAAACCATCCATGTACAGCCTCACGTGCTTTCTCCTTGTGCTGCTCATTCCTGTGGTTTGAGCATCCCCACCTCTCCAGCATCCTTCCCATCCCTCATCACTACATCCCATTTTTCCAGGGATGGAAGCACTTGTGCACCCACAGCCCCAAAGCCACGCTGAAGGCCACAAACCGAGCCAGGCCAGCAGGGCTTGTGCAAATAAATATTTCAGTGCTATTCCCCGGCACACAGCCCTGTCCTTGGCTCAGCAGACCTGGGCCACGTGTGCCACAGCCCAGCCGGGCTCCCTCCTTCCCGAAAACAACAGCAGCAGCTTATGCAAAGCACATCATGGGAGCTAAAAGGAGCCAGAGCAGAGTTTTCTATAGCTGGAGCGACCTGGTGTTGACAGAATGGGGACGCATTTCCACAGCTCAGATTTTTATAATAATACCTCAGGGGAGTCGCCGGCAAAGTTTGGCCCAAATATAATTAGTTTGCACAGCTATTAGGGGCTGATAAAAGGTTTTAATTTGCGTGGAGATCTCTGGAATCTCAGACACTCCCGTCCCTTGCTCTTCACCAGGCCAGCTGAATGAAAGGAGAGTCCCAGGCAGGGAGTGACACAAAACCACGCATTTATCGGGGAAACAGGGAGTTGTGTTCAGCAATAAAGAAGAGATGGAAAATCCAACAAGCTGACACTGCTGGTGTGTTGGGCTTTGTCCGCTTTGTCCCACCACGCCAAAGAAATATTAACATATCCCGTTCTTCCTGCGGGTTGTGCCATGCAGAGCACGGATCAGGGCATTTGCAACTCCTCAGTGGGTCTCACCTTCGTGGGAAAGGTGGTCAGGGACCAAGGGGATAAGACACAGGATAAAATCTCGGGGTGCAGGCAGGGCTTCCTGCTTTTTCTCCCTATTAGGGCAGCAGGCAGCTGCTTCCCCACACTGTGATGAGGAGCAGAGCCCGCCCTGCCTCTGGCAAATAGGGAAAGTGTGACATTGCAAAGCTGCATTTAGGGAATGTCTTGAAACCAAGAGGGGTTTGTTTCCCCTTTTCTTTAGGGAAAGACATTGCCTCATTTGTAGCTGGAAAGGGTCTTGCTATTTTTGTACCAAAATGCATATTTTAAAGGTAGCTATGCCAAATATGCAAAATCAGCTCAAAGAGTTCATTTCCACCATGCAGGGAATCAAAAAATATTACTTTTATACACATAAAAGTACATAATCTCCTATTGCTTTGAAAAAGCAGGAGGAACTAGGGTGCGTCAGGAAGGGAAATGCTAAAAGGAGCTTCCCACATGGCACGCTAACCGAATTTTAGTCATTCCTTGGGGAAAAAACCTGGAGCCTATGACGTGATTCCACCAGATTCTGTCTCCTGCTGGACCAGATCCCGCTCCCATGGGAGCTGACGAGGAAGCTACTGGCACGAAATGTTCCCCCTGCCCCTGTCAGGATCTTGCTGGTGGTTGCACGTGTCCACATTCTTCTCAAGCAACCCATGGCAACGCCAGCTGCCTCCTTCACCACAACCACACAAAAAAACCAGTGTCCATCCCAAAGTCCTGCTTCTCCATGGCCACTTCACCCTATTTATTTCCCCTATTTGTATACCCTGCATGATACAAGCAGAGCTGGACCACCGCTGACCCTTTGCCCAGCTGCAGACACTGATTAAACGAGTATCAAAAGTGGTGGCAGATTTACAGGTTAACAATGATTTAGTGGAGAGCACCGCAGCCAAATTAATGCCGGCTATAATGTAGTTTACCTCATTAAACAATGCACACCAAGATCCTGTCTGTTGTAAAACAATTGGTCTCTGAAGCCTAGTGTTCATCTTCCAGGGTTGCTGGGAGATAATAAATGGGTAATATTCCGGCGATAATGGTAATGGAGTCACGGCTCAGAGCTAATATTATGGCAAAGCAGTAATTATTTCAACAGTAAACAAGGGGACGGTTGAGCTGCCGACAGGATTGGAGCCAGTTGAAATGCTCCAGCTAATACAGTGGCACCCAGGCCTGCAAGTGCCTCTTGGAAGGAGGTGCTTGGCCACCAAGTGGGTCAGCTGAACCTCTGTTGAGTCACCCGGCCACCAAAAGATGGGAGAGACACAGGCAGTGAAGTAAGGTGGGACAGCACATACAGCATGGTGGCCATCCCAACACAACTCATCCCAACACAACCCATCCCAACCCATCCCACCCCAACCGAACCCATCCCAACACA
>VWZT01015540.1:237314-268821 GCA_013397055.1 Pachycephala philippinensis | reverse complement strand
ATCCCACCCCACCCCAACCCATCCCAAGCAGAGCCCGCAGCTCAGGCTGGGCTCTGTGCTCCCTCACACAGCAGGATCATCATTCCCTTCTTTGACACACCGCTCGTGTTGGCTCAAACCAAATCTCCAAAGCAGACAAGAGGCAGAGCACAGACACAAGACCCGGGATGAACACAGAAGGAGCCTTACACGAACCATCTGCTCCCTCTGAGAGGTATTTCCCTGCTACAAGGGCCAGCAGAGGACACGGCTCTCCGGTCCTCAGTTAATGAGGTGACGTGAGGCCGGGCTAACGGGAGCAGTCTCACAGCACAGGGAGCTGATCAGGGGAGGAAAAAGGCAGCACAGAAGCAGTCAGAGGTTTTCCCACCCAAGTGGATTCCCCTTCTCGCTGTGCCTTCCAGCTGGGCTCCAGATCTGATGTCCAACCTGTAGACATCCCCTGCCTCCTCTCCAGGGAGCATCCTGGAAGGATGAAGAGGGCAGGCAACGTGCTTAAGGGACAAACCTCTGAGACGGCAGGATGTGTCCCCTTCCCAGGGACAAGCACCTCTTCAAGCTGGATGTATTTTGCAGATGTTTATCCTCTTGTTTTAAGCCTTGCCAAGAGCCAGGGAGAATCAATATATCCAAATATACCAGACTTCTTCCAGAGCCCCTTTGCTGGTTTGCTGCTGATGTATAGACAGATGATCTCATGAGACCTCTGCCACATCAGGCCACCGTGTCTCATCTATCTTAAGTGCGTATACGAGCTGTGATTACTGCTGCGTCTGAGTGCCTCACGTCTGGAGTGTGTTTATCCTCCCGCAGTTCTGTGAGACAAGGGACTGCGATTGTGCCTCTTCCAGGGAGGCCACCGAGGTTAAACGGACTGATCGTGGGGAATATCCTGGATGTGGCCACATCGGGATCCCCCGAGCATCTCCCCAGTGTCTGCCTTGTGGCACTGAGGCATCACCTGCCCCACAAATGGTAGCTCGGCCTCAGCTCAGGCCTCCGGCTCTGCGCAGGATCCAGCTTTCAGCACCCAGCCTAATCCTGAGATTAATGAGGGATTCCCGCTACACAGACCTCTCGATCAGACCTCTCACAAGTAAATACACCATCAGCCAAACCATAATGTTTTCCTACCCTGGCAGCCACTGTCTTAAGCCTCACACCAGAATCCATCATACTACAGCAATAATCAAAAAGCAATTAGACAAAACCATGGCAGAAAAGTCCATCAAGGGTCATTAAGGATGACGACTTGGATGCAGCCTCTGGCTCGGGATGTCTGTGTGTGGCAGGGCGGTGCTGGATGAGCCAGTGGAGGGATCCATATGCACACACCCAATTTTACACCCTTTCCTTGTGCCCCTGGCCCTACCATGGCACGATAACCCCACTTGCCTGCCCACAGAGCCCTCCTCATCATTACTGCTAAGCTCCTCCTGGGACAGAGGCTGCGAGCCTTCATCCCTCACTTCAATTCCTTGTCACATTTCCCGAGCTTAATGGGAGGCATTACGACTCTTGTGTCTGCAGCAGGGATAAATATCCCCTGGACAGCTCAACATGGTGCCACTCTCTCTGCCAGCGCCTTGGCGTCACCCTGAGCCCGGTGGCCCAGGATGCTGGGCTTTTTCCTAGCCAAGAAATCCCAGCCTTCATCTGCAGAGAGATGAAAACTGGCCTGACAACATGACAATCGCCATGACAACATCAGTTACCCCCCCCCAAAAATAAATAAAAAGCCCAGTAACTATGGAAACACCTGAGTGACCAAAACCAGGCTATTAACTAGAAGACCTCGCCACAGTTTACAGACGGCATCGGCACGGCGAGGCTGGGGACTGTAATCCAGCCAAAGCCTTGGAAACACGGACATGCTCAGCACCCAAGGGTGCCAAATGAGTCCAAGTCTTTGCAACTTCCACCTCCTCTGGGCACATGCTGCTGCCTTCACACCCGGTGTTACATCCAGGCCACTGTTATCTACGTCGTTCTCTCCCTCTTTGCCTGCTCCCTCCCTTCACCCTGCTGAAGGTGCCCCTCTTAATTGCCATCCCAAGGGTCTGGTCCCCACAGGGGTGCCAAGAAGGGATGGAGCTGCCCCATCCCATGCCAGAGCTTGGCACAGCTAGCACCAAGGCTCTGAGAATTGACAGAGGCACCAACCAGTACCCATGTGATTCACAAAATCAGAAGCAGAAAACTCTCTTGCTCAGGTTCACTCAGCTCTTAAGTTACACCATGAACATGTTGTCCTCATCCCAGCTGCAGGAACTCCTCCAGCTCCCAAACTGAACAGAGCCTCCAAAACGTGCTTAATGGCTCCTACAACACGGCAACAGCTGCAGACAGGAAAATTCAGCAGAGTTTACCAGCCCAAGCCACAGAATGCAAATTCATCGGAGCAGAGGCAGAACAGCAGAGGGGTCAGAGGAGCCTGGAGTGGCTGGAAAAGGGTCTTGAGTGAGATCAGTCACCAGGGAGCTGGGCTGCTCTCAGCATAAATCCTCTGCAAGGCCTGCCCATGCACTCCCTGGTGAGCAAACACTCTTATTTGCTCCATTTCCCACCAAGAGGTGCACAGCGCGCTCGCAGGTGCCAAGGAAACCATAAAACCTGTGAAGTGCCTTTGCGCAGAGCAGCACTCACCAGTGTCAGCACGGGGACCTGTCCTTCAGCTCCCGCTGTGGACGTGCCTGGCGCACACAGAGCTGGCACAGCTGAGAGCCACTTCCCCACCCGCTGTGTAAACCCTTAAATTATGCACCAGCATTCTCTCTAACAATTCTCCCTCGTCCCCGTTCTCCAGCACTTCAAGCGAGGTGGAGGAAGATGGTGAGAAGGAACAGGAGGCGGCTCGCTCGAGACTTCCCAAGAGATGAGCAGCGGAACAACAACCAAGAGGAGCCAGCAGCAAGCTTTGGGTTTTGCTTGCCCCTGGCTCTCTAAATTAGAATATATCCTACCAGGAGAAGGGATACCATCCTGGCATCTGCTACAGCACCTCTATGCATTTTCCCTGGCTCTCATTTCAGTCCTAACGCTTTCGAGCTTTGTCTTTGCTGTGTGTGGTGAATGCAAAATGGAGAAGTAGAGGTTCCCCTTGGTGGCTTGGCAGACCTAGAAACAGAGGAGCTGCCCACAGAGATGGGCAACCATGGAAGTTGTCCTGGGCCACCTCTGGGCTCATCACCCTCCACCAGCAGGACACCAGGCTCCAGTAAATCTCTGTGATCATTTGTTCCCTTTGAGTTTTGAAAGCAGAATGCCTAATCATGGCCAAAATCAGGAAAGAGCTGCTGCTGCAAATTACACAGCGCCACAGGTAATTTCTGATTAGCTCACTCTTCCTCTCCTGGTGCATCCTCAGTTTCCATAGCAGCTAAGTCCTAAGTAAAATGGAAACATCTGGTTCAAGCGCAGGTAAAGATTCCCTGGGGAAAAAAACCTGCTGGATGGCAGCAAACACAGAAAATAGCCCTTGTGAAAGACAGAGGCATCAGGAGCTGGGAGCCTGGTTAGGAGAGGATGGATGGCACGTGGGAGAAGGCAGCGAGGGGCACATGAGTGGGAGACCAGGGTTCTGGGGAGCAGGAGGGGATGTGGGAAGGAGAATGGGGCTGTGGGAAAACAAGATGCCTGTGAAAAACAGGTGCTGAGGAGGCTGAGCAAAACAAAAACATGTTGTCAGGGTAGACAAGGGGAAGAGTAGGAAGACAAGGCTTCAAGGTGGGAACACATGGACTGCCTCGACCATAAACGCTGCCTGAGGGTGACACACAGTGACAGCAACTTTGATTCCATAGGGAGACGCTCAGGGATGGGGAGGAGCACGGGGATCCGTGCACAGACCCTGACCAAAGCCACCAGCTCGGAAGCAAGACCACCTACAGTGGATAAGCCAACATGTGCTCTGGGGGAATGGTTTGCGGAGGCTCCTGCCAAGGGAAGGGGCTGAGATGCTGCCGACTCAGCTCGCTCTGCCTGGGCTTTGGAGAGCGATGGATCTGGCCCAGTGCAGACAAACAGCAAAAAATCAATGGAGCTGCAGCGAGACAGCGCAGCCCTCATCGGGAGCTGAGCAGGG
Organism: Pachycephala philippinensis; assembly: GCA_013397055.1. Classification (NCBI taxonomy): domain Eukaryota; kingdom Metazoa; phylum Chordata; class Aves; order Passeriformes; genus Pachycephala; species Pachycephala philippinensis. Next base: position 264,737 of record VWZT01015540.1, on the reverse strand, counting down.
AGAGCAGCCACGGCGCCATCCGTCACTGCCGGCCCTGCGCCGGCTCCTGCGGCTCCGGACAGCCTGGCCGGGCCTCCCCCAGGAGAGCTCGAGGCAGTTGTCTGGAACAACAGCCCACGTTGGTAAAACCTCAGGGGGAACACGACTCTGAGGTGGAACTGAAGCGCTTAGACAGGATCAGAGGATCAGAGCCCGCCGTTGCCGCTTGGCCGCACGGCTCATCCCAGCCAGAGCCTCCGGATCTCACCCACGAGAACCTCGCAGCCACCTGGGAATAGCAGGGCAGCAAAATGCAAAGCAAATGCCAAAAAGCAGCTGGGAAAGGGGGTTGAAATTATACGGTTCTGAACGCCTGGGAATTTGCTTCCCAGCAGTCACACCCACACAGTTCTGCTGAGGGTTTGCTTACCAATTAACAAGGCCACCAATTAATGCTTCGTGTGTTTTCCTGCTCATTTGCACTATTTACAATCCTCTTTTGAAGCAACTTGTAAGAACTGCCTGAAAAATGTTCAAAACATGGCCAGACAAGCACGTTCAATGTGCAATGCGAGTGGCCCATGCAGGAACTCCATGATCGTTGTGTGGCCCTTCCAACTGAGAATATTCCCTGATTCTGTTCATCCCTAAGCACGACAACCCCAACCTGGCACCCACAGCCAGTCCTCCACAGGACCAAAGCCATCAGCTCCTCCTCCAGACCACCAGGATGGGTGTTCCTCCACCTAAGTCACCAAGTCGTGTTTAAGTCACATCTTTTTGGTGCATTTCACCTTCTCTTGGCAACTGAACAAGCCACCGACGCCTCCAGAGCCACTCACAAAGAGTGCTGTGCCCTTCCCAAAATATTTCTGGTAAGGTTTGGTTCTTACCTTTGGGTGAGATGTGTCTCCAGGTGATTGTTGGGTCTGGCCTGCCCGTGGCTATGCAGGTGAGGCTGACGTTGCCGCCCTCGTTGATGGAGATGTCGGAAGAGATCTCAGTGATTTTTGGAGACACTGCAATGACACAAAGAGGAGAAGGAAAATGAAACTGGTTCTGCTTCAACTCAAATCTTAAACTGTGGGTGAAGAAGGCTGAATTTCCATCCTCCCTCTGCTTTGACAATCTATGCAGTAGCCCATCAGTCTCATCTGACTTGGCAGGAACAAACAGGGAAAAGAGGGGGCAGAGAAGACACAGCTGAAGTGGGAAGAAACTGTAGCCGGAGGGAATTCAGTCATTTTAGGGAGGATCGAGAAGCTCCTCCTCAGCACCTCTGTGGTGTGAGAGACATTATTTCTTCCTACCCCACTTCCAGCATTCCTTGTTTCCTCTCAGCCATGACAAACCCTTCCCAGCAGAGCTGCATCTTCCCGAGAAAACACCATTCACCCCTTCAAACTCCTGCAGCTTTTCCTGCAGCTGTGCAGGCTCTCAGCCAGGCCCTCGTAACCACAGGAGCACCGAGGGGAGCTGGGCACGAAGACAGAGTTTGCTGAGGAGCCCCTAAGGCTGGCCACCACACAAAGGAAGGGAAATTCCATGGGGATGAAATCCATCCCACTGCACTGGCACTGCCACCTCAAGCACTCAGGAGTGGGTCACAGAGGGGCCAGACCCCAAGAGTGGGTCACAGAGGGGCCAGATCCCAGGAGGGGACACAGGTCCAGGATGGGGGTGATGAGGAGGGGGCTGGGAAGGGATGAAGAGCAAGCAGGGAGCACTCGGCTCCTGCTGCTGCACGAGCAGAGGGCACGATGTGGCTGCTGGGGAGGGCTGGGGTTTCTGGCAGATCTACGGTGGGGATATGTGAGGGAAAACCACCAGCTGCACCTGCAGAACGTGACAAAGACTGTCACCTTCCTGGGTTTATTTCCATGCTTTCTCCGGAGCCCAGCAGGGACTGGCACCCCGCTGCAGCGCTTTGCAGGAGAGTCACAAATCACCTGCACCCTTCCTGGGAGAGCCCCACTCATCACCCCACTCATTCAACACCCCAATTCCTGCCTTGGAGCCCACTCCCGAGCCTCCCTTCCCTGCCTCTCCCTGCCTCCCACACCTTCCCGGGCTGCGCCAAGCCGGAATGACTGCAATGGCCTTGCACGCAATGCCTCTGCTGTGCAGGTAAGTAATTTATTGATCCGTAAAGCACTCCAAGACGCTCTGGAAGGGATTATGTCATGCCAGTGCCGTGCAATAAAATAAAAAATGATGGATTTTTTGTGAACATGATGGTGATTTAGGGTTTGTAGTTGGAAGTGTAGTTAAAGTACATTTTAAGTGGAAATCAAGGTGGGTAATGAATTATTCTCTGTTTTGAAGGGCTGCTGGGAGTTCATTTTTTTGCTGCTCTGGGCACGATGGCTAATCTGCTAATCATGCACTGGAGAACAACTCCGGATCAGCTGCTCCCAAACAGAGGGGGCTCTGGGGCAGGACAGTGGAGGGCACAAAGACAACACCTAAAGAAATATTAATGTGCTTCAGTGTCACTAAGAGGACAGCACACTCCTCACGGGACCACTCAGAGCTGGGAACGCTCTGCCCGTGGCCAGGTCTGTTGAGGAGATGCAATTAATTACAACATCGTTATGATTGCCCCGCTGTGTTCCTGGTGAGGCTGGGACTGCCAGCTGGGAAATCCTCTGAAAACACAGAGCTTGTGGTCTGGACAACAAAAACAGGCCAAGGGGGTATTATCGTTGTCATTTTGGAGAGGTGGGAAGAGCCAGGAGGAGGCGCAGTGATCGCCCACCTTTGCCTGGGAAGCAGCAAGAGCTTCCAGCTCTGAGTCCCAAGAAAACTAAAGCAGTATCCATCATCCTTAAAGCGCTGTTTGCTGCATCACAGAGGAACCTTTCTGATGTTTTTAACTGCTGAATCCGCATCGACCCAATTCAGCTTGTTTTGCAGAGGTTTTAAAAGAAACAAGTCAGACTTTACACTGCTACTCTGGGACTGCACAGACACATTTGCATCCACCCAGGTGAGAGACAAAAATCAACTGACCAGGCTATAAAACATAATTAAAACAACTTAAGCTTGGGTTTGACTGATAGGACAAAGGGGAATGGCTTTAACCTGAGGAGGGTTGATTTAGAACAGGTATAAGAAGTTTTTTACAATGAGGGTGGTGAGGCCCTAGCACAGGGTGCCCAGAGAAGCTGTGGCTGCCCCATCCCTGGGAGTGTCCAAGGCCAGGTTGGATGGGAGTCTGAGCAGCCTGGGACAGGGGAAGGTGTCCCTGCACATGGCAGTGGATGGAACTAGAGGGTCTTTAAGGTCTCTTTCAACCCAAACCTTTCCATGATTCTATAAAAAGCAGCTCGAACTGCTCATGCAACAGGGAAAAAGTTCACCATACTCTGGCAAGCTCAGGACACTTAGAGGGAGATGCAATTTACTGTGTCCTCTCTGGAATGAGAGGAGGCAGGAACATCTGGGAAGCAAACCAGAGAAACGTCACAGAAGCTGTTAACTAAGTCTGGAATTGTCCATGCAGTGGTAGGATTTAACACAGTGGTTATTGTGTGCTAATTAAATATCTGAATATTTAACCACACAAACTATTCCAAATGCCTTTCTGGAGACCCAACAGGTGTGTTGTAAGGCTTTTACCAGACTGGGCAGGGAAATCTTAATAAATAAATGATCCAAGTATATATTCAATGTTATTTAACAGCCACCAGTGCTTCCATTCCCTCTGCACTAAAGGACTTTCACCAGCACTTGGCATTTCTGCAGCAGTGGGGCAGAGGAGACATTTCCTCTGCCGAAAGCAGGACGCAGATGGAGCCGTGCCCCTTTGGGAATGAATAAATAAATAAAGCTAAGTAAATGCAGGCTTCCCAGGCGGGAACCCTCTCCTTGCGGGCAGTCCTTTCGTGTTCAGCATCTCTCTTGCTCGGAAGTGATTAAACATGGCAGCGTTGGCCAAGCTGCTCCGGTGACACAGCACAGATTTCCCCAGAGGCAGGCTGGTGCTTTATTGATCCAACTCCTTCTTTATTCCCCCTCCATCCTTGCCACGGTACTGGGGAAGGTCTCTGGGTGCTCTCAGCCCCCCGCAGGTGCCCAGGGCATGCCCCAAATTTGCCCCAGCGCGGTGCCAGCTCGCACTCAAGGAGTCCCCAGGACAGAAAGCAGCTTGCTTAAATATTTAACCAAAGCATATGGCGAGCTGCACGTTCGAGGGTGTTCAGTCAGGTGATAGATGTCTTTCCAGATCCAAGCATATGTGCTTGCCAACACACATCTATTCCCTGGCGCACAGATGCCCTCCTGCCACTGGCACAGACGATCTCCCTGCTCTGTTTCACCTCCAAACACCCGCTCCCGAGCCAGCGCAGGTGCACAGCTCACGGATCCCATGCTGTATCCCACAGCAGTGCTGCACACAGATCTCCACATCCTGGGAGCGTGGTGGGACTCCCCTGGCATTTCTGCCACCCCCTCTGCCGCCTCTCCCATGGCACCTGCTGCAGGACTGGTGCCTTCCCTGATTCTTCCTCCAGCTGCCTTTTATAGCTCATCCCAAACGGCACAAACATCCCCAGCCTTGCCTCTTTGCTCAGGCCCTGCCACCTCCATCTCCATCATCATCATCACCTCCCCACCCACCTCCCTGGCATGCACTGACTGTGCTGCTTGCCTGGGCTTTCTTCTCCCTGTCTCCACCTTTGCCTCCTGACACCCCGGCACCCCAAACTTCAGCCACACCTCAGGCTGAGGGGAGGGTGCATCTGGAACAGCCCGTCCCCCTCAGACTGGCAAGGGGCTCAAATGAGCCTCACCAAGTTGCCTATTCCTTCTTCAAGGAGCAGTTGCATTTCTTTGCCTTAACCACCCCCTTTCCACCCACTTTTGGGAGCCAAGAAATAAGTGCAGAAATACCCCTGTGATCTTTCCAGACCAGCAAACCCCTTCTGGTGTGGAGTGGGGCAGAGCAGGTGCTCGTCCCAGCCAAGGGCTCTCAACCCCTGGCACAGCCTGGGAGCGAGCAGGCGCTCCTGGCAAGCCCAGCCCTGCTTCCCCTTCATAAAACATGCAAACCTCCATCTTCCAGCACGAGCAACATCTGCTCCAGATCAAAGGCAACAACAAAGAACAACCATAAAAGTGTCTGGAAGAAAGGAAAAGAGGGAGAGTCAGACTTGCGTTCTGCAGGCGATCTGTGATGTGCACTGGCAGCTTCCTGAGCATCAGCCTGATGCTGCTCCTGCTTTTCAGAACAGCTCCTTACTGCTGTCACACACAGACTGCCCTGTGTTCCACAGAGTTTGCTGCCACGAGTCCTGCCTCTAGGATTAGTGAGGGGGAGTCCTGGGTGTCCTATCCCTGCTCGCAGCAGTGCTGTGGGTCAAACTGAGCCCACCCTCTGGCAACAGAGGGCCTGCCAAAACCAGCCAGGGCCTGCCTAAACCAGCCAGGGTCTGCCAAAACCAGCCAGGGTCTGCAAAAACCAGCCAAGGTCTGCCTAAGGCAGCCAGGGTCTGCTAAAGCCAGCCAGGGTCTGCCAAAACCAGCCAGGGTCTGCAAAACCCAGCCAGGGTCTGCCAAAACCAGCCAGGGTCTGCCAGAGCCAGCCAAGGTCTGCCAAAGGCAGCCAGGGTCTGCAAAACCAGCCAGGGTCTGCCAAAACCAGCCAGGGTCTGCCAAAACCAGCCAGGGCCTGCCAAAGGCAGGGACCCCAACATCCAGCTCCAGGACCCCTCCAGGCTGTAACCAGAGCACTTTGTAGCTGCCAGGTCAGGAGAAGGTGCAGTGCTGGCTGCCACCTCCATGGTGCCTCCTCTCCCTGTTTTGTGTTCCAAAGCTTTCTGCCTTTAGGGAGCAAATTGAGAGCCCTGTGCCTTCAATTACAGGTGTATTATAATGGGCTTTTAAATCAGTTTGTGCTGCTCTAACACAATTACAGTTAAGAGAAAAGCAGAGAGGGTTTCATCCTTCTGTCGTATCATCCTTCCTTCATATCATCCTTCCTTCATATCATCCTTCCATCATTCAGCCCAGCTCAGGAGCTGTTTTGAGCCTGTCCAAAGGTGTGAGGAGGGGCAAACACAGCCTATCAGCCTGCTGGGTCACAAAGGTTTGTACACAAACCCCTTGTGGGTGCCTATCCTGCTCCCCAGGGCTGCCTGGACCCTGGGTTGGCACCACCACCGCCTTCCTGGGCTCAGGGGGGATTGATCCCCCTCTCCACAAACCTGGCAGCAGCCAAAGCCACGAAGAAAGAAGGCTGGAAACAAAGAGGACATACATAATGACCTTAATAAGCAATTAATAAATAACTAATGACAATTGCTCGTTCTAAAGCGAGGCGTAATGAGATGTGTCATACGGCACCGAAATGTGTCTGAATGATTTCCCAAACAGGTAACGGCTCCTGTTGCAGGCAAGCTTGGAGGACACGAGATTTTTTACGCCCGTCTCTGCAGCGGGTTATACAGCACAGCATCGTAATAACTCAGAGGAGGAGGGGGAAACAAGACGTTCCCAATCATTCATTAGTAAAGTATTTGTGAACGCGGGTATAATTCACCGCATAAACAGCAGGGTTTCTGCAGACAAACTTTATAGCTAAGTGCCAAAAGGGAGCCCAATCTGATTCCACTTACGACAGCATAAATCAGCGCTACTACTGCAGTCAACAAGGGATACACCACAATAAACGTGGCACAATAGGAGAGACGGGTCTTGAGCACAAGGATATTTTTCCCCGATTTCTGGATGGGTCCAGGTCACCAGCCTGGATCAGGAGTGGTTCCCTCAGGAGTCAGGGTGCTGCCTCACTAGATTCACTCCCCTGCTTTCAAGACTCTGAAGGGATCTGCATCGTTTCTCCTAGCACAAAAGCAAAGAAAACACCTGACACCAAGCCCCACACCTGTGGGGAATCAAACCAGAGCTGCCTTGCATGGCTATTACCAAGCAGCTTTAAGAGGAGGCAGAATCCCTCCCTGAGGTTCGGGAGAGTTCTGTGTTTGTGTTACAATGCCTGAAGGAAGATGTGGCACTGCTCTGGACTTCATTGCCTCCTTTAAAATGAGTCTAATGATGCTGAGTGAAAAGAAAACAAGAAGAAAGATATAAAAGCAAAGTTTTTCCATTATTATCCACGAAGAAATGCAGCCAAACAAGGAGTGTTTGGCAGTTCAGCTCCCTGTCTAGACAGATCTCATTTTCAACTCCACACACGCTGCACAGATCTAGTTTCCAGTTTTTGCACCCCGAGCCACCTGGGATTCCCCCTGCAAGCCAAGCAACGCCTCATGAAAGGCAGAAAATTGAAGGATCTCGAATCCTTAAGACACCTGCATCATTTTTCCAGCGTTATTGACACCTCTCCTCAAGGCACGACAGCCTCTCTCACAACTGCCTCCACGGTGACCATCAAAGTGACAGTGACTCTGTCACACCCTGCTCAGGGGACGCAGGGTCCCCAGCTCCTCTCGTCCCACTGGGTGCCAGTGAAGTCTCCACCAGACCCTTGGGAAAATCCCCGTGTGGGGACGAGCCGGAGCGCGCCGACAGCACCCCAGAAAGTTCGAACACGACTCGTGGTTAATACAAAGCTTGTCAAACCCATCACCTCGAAATGCTGAATGTCTTTATTAGATTCCTTTATCTCCCCCCGAGATCGGAGGGACAAGACGAGATGATTCTCGGCGGAGATGTCATCATCCAGAAACTAATTAAAGGCTGCGCGGGAAGCCGGGCCACGCACACTCTGGAGAACAAAACGCATTAGCAACCCGAGCCGGGGAAAATATTACAAGTGAACTTCAGATCAGAAAGGGCGAGCGAGGGATTTCAGAGCAGCTCTCCTCTCCCTGTCTCCCCTCACACTCATCCCTACACTCCCTCGTCCTCGATTGCTGTCCCCCAGCTTGGGGCTGGTTAGGACCAGCCTGGGACCTGGGAGGTGCAGGCCAACAGGGGATCCTTTCCTGCAGCAGATCACACCCTGGAAGAAAATCATGATTTGTGGAATTTCCTTTATTTTTAATGATAGAAAAGCCTCCTTTCTGTGGGTCAATAAGTGCAGAGAAGGATGGATGGATGCTGGCTCCGCCTGAGTGCTCCTGGCAAAACCCTCAGTCTCGTTGGGTCTCATCTCTCCATCAACGTAATGACAAGAATTTCTCATCCTTGCAGGCTCATTAAAAAGACAACAACATATGAAATTACAAGATACCCAGAGCCTGTGGCCACAGGAACTGGAGGTGGGGGCATTTCTCTGTGGGGACAGATGCACAGATTTAGTTTAGGACGTGTCTCAAGTGGAGGCACCTGCAGATAGCCCTTCCCAGTCAGCCTGGAGTCTTCTGTTCCAACAGACAGCAAATATCCATGATATTGCTCATCTGATCCATCAGCACACGCTGTCCTGCTAAATTCTGCCCAAACCCCCAGCTCCCCTCCCCCCAGCCAGCCAGAGTGGCCATGCACCACCCTCCTGCTCCCCACCCTGCTCCCAGAGAGCAGGGGGGGCTCTCCCTGTCCCCCCAGCTCTCTGTCCGTGCAGAGTGGGCATCGTGCCAAGGGCTGAGCTCGCCGAACTGCCCCCGTGCCACTTTACTCCTCAAAAGGGACCTGACAGGAACAAAGGAGCTCAAACATCCTTTCCAAAGATAAATCAGATGCTCTAATGCAGCCTGCATCTCCAATGAATATAGGGCAGGTGTCTCTGAAGTGAAGTATTAGTTAAAATGATGCTCTTTGAATTACATTTCGGCTATTTCAGGCAGACAGGTTGTGTGTGGGTTGGGCTGGGTTTTTTTTATGATCTATCTAGAGGCTTAAAAAGACACAGAGAGAAATAAATCTCCCTTCCATTAAAAACACACTATGCTCTTGCATATTGTTTCTTATCTCGGCGCTCTCGCTCTCGTGCTCCCTCTCCCCGGGCTGGAGCACAAAGTAAGTGTTTGTGATTGCACTTGCACGCTGACACTCAGCTAATTCGAGGAGCTGCCAGCCCGTGTCCAGGAGGAGCACGCAGCCTGCCCGCCCTCGCAGGAGGACGAGCTGTGCTTCCCAAAACGCCACGCTGGCCCCAGTGGCTTCACTTCAAAAATCACTGAGATTTGTGCTGTTAATGTGGAACCAAGCGAAAGCCCCAAGTTTTGATTGAGTTATTTGGATCTTCTGAGTCTATCCGTGCCCTTTTTGCCTCATTGATGTATTTACATCCCTCCATTGCCATCACTGCCTGTCCCCTTTCCTCCCATCCTTCCCAAGCTCCAGCTCTTCCAGGTGCCCCTTGTGCTCCAGACAGGGCTTTTACTTCTGCCTGGGCTTCTTCCCATCTTTGCCTTTGAGTCCAGTTAAAAATTAATGGATCAGGCAGGGAGCACAGCCCTGTTATTGTCTGATTAGGTGGTCTGGAGGCTGCTACTGCTGACCAGACTCTGTTTGTCTGGGAGAACAGGGTGGGAGAACAAAGCTTGTGAAGTGGTAGAACAAAGTTCATGAAGTGGGAGGTCAGCAAGGTCCAGCAGTTCCAAATGAAGCACAGGTGAGGTGATCCGTGCCTCCACATGCTGCCACTCCTCCTATCCCCATGGGAACACATCCATCACTCCAACAGAGGCAGGCCTACCTTCCCAAAGATCCCAGATCCATTCCTTACTCCTGTTAGTCATTTCTTTACATCCCTGCTTTTTCAGGCTCTCCTTCTCGGGCTCCAAGAGCCCCCCATGGAATATTTCTGGTCCCTCACCCTATCCCAAGGCACGTTTCTAGACCAACTCACAACTGCCCCAAACCCAGGGGAACCAACCCAAAGCTAGGCCAAAGCTGCCACGAAGAAGCAGGAGCACAAATACCAATGATCCAGAGCCCGTGGGATGATGCTCACCATCCTTCCCACGCCTTCAAATATGGTTTATCCCTATCATCAAAACACCCTGGGAGATAAGGGAGCGTTATTATCCCCACTTTATGGATGGAGAAATGAGACCCAAAGATCAAATGGGAGAGAAGTGCCTGTTTGCATCAACGCTCTGCAGCACCTGCCTTTCAGCCTCTGTGGAGCTTGGAAAACCACGGAAAAAAGGCACGGGGAGAGTGAGGGTGGCTGCCAGGGCAGGTATTTCCACTGGGCTGCACTAAATGAGAGCTCCACAGCTAAAAATCAGTCGTCAGGCCATTGAGACGCAGCCGTACATCCCGGTACACAGAGGGGCAATTAAAATTCCAATCCCCAATTTCAACCCAAACAAGCAACGTTTGACAGAGCTACAAGCGAAGGAAAAGGAGGGAGCGAGGCTCCCACAAGGGAAGGATATCGCTGCGCCTGGAGAACGCGGGGGCTGTTCTCCTTTCCCGTTAGGACTTCTCCTTCATTTCCTGTTTCTCCCAAACAAAGCCCTCGAGCCTTCTTCTCGGCCACACTCGTGCCTCCGAGAATGCCAGAAAAGCCACAGGGAATTATCCCCGCCAGAGCATCCTTAATTTCCCTATTTGTCTTCCTAATGCCCAGCCTCGTCACCGGCACCGTCTATTCCCCATGTGCTCCTGCTTTACATGGAAGGACTATTTTTACCCCATTCTTCCTATGCCTCTTTTTCCTCCCATTTAATCATTTCGGAGGCTTTTTTATCGACACTTTCCTTTCCTTTCTTTCCTCTTCCCCTTTCATTTTTAATACCTGTGGTTCTCCGATTCAAAATCATTACTGTTTTTAACTTGACTCGAGCCTCTTAATTAAGTTACTTTCCATTATTTTTTATCTAGTCCATTTGTCTACATCCCCCGCACCCTCCCTAATTCTCCCTTTTCCTCCCCAAGGCAGGCTGGGTATGAAATCTTACATTTCCATTTGGCTAACAATCACTTTGAATTTTTAAACGCTATTAAATTGGATCACACCAGTCACTGGACTGGAGTTGTCGAGCTGTGATATTTACTCGCGCCAGTCAAAGGGAAATGAAATTGTGGCGGCGCGGGGGGGAGGCGATGGGGGAGCCCAGATTTATTCTGCCCGCGGTCCTCGCAAACAGGCACAATCCCCTCGGATTTCTGAGCCAGTTCAAAGGAAACCCTCACGCTCAACCATGAATGTATTGTAATGTCTTTAATAAATCAATTACTTGTTGGCAGGGAAGTGTCACTGCATCTCCAATCCTTGTAATCACCTCAGCCTTGCTGTGTTTTAAGTGTGGGAAGCCCACGGAGGCAGACGGGGAGCCAGGAGCGTCGTCGGCGCGGGGCAAAGCACAGAAAGCAGCTCTCTGTCTCGCCAGGAAAGGCCAAAAAGTGCAGGAAGGATTTGCGTGATGCAAATCACACACACAGAGTGACCCCCAGCTCCAGGATAAGGACACCACCAGCACTGCACGGGGCTCATCCTGCCCAGGGCAGCTCCTGGGGTGCAGCAGCTTGGAGGGAATGACCACAGCAGGTTCACTGGGAATGGTGGTGGGGTAAAAAATGCCTATCCCAAGAAATCAGCCTCTGGTGATGGGAGCAGCCCCTGCTCCTTCCTGCCCAGTGCTGAGCAGGGGAATATTGCAAAGCAGTGTTTTCCCACTGCCCCAAGAGCCAGACAACCTTTCGCCGCACTAATTCAGACCCTGACTTTTGTGCTTCTGCTTCAGGAGGGTACCATATTTCAGTTTTACTAAAAGAGGCCTTTTCCACCCAAAAATTTGCTAAAGGGAGAGGGATTTGATTACAAAGCAGCCCCGGCCAAATCCAACCCCTCCTCCTCCTCTCTGTGCCGACAACATCCTCCCCTCCACAACAACAATCATCTGAGCACAAACAGACAACAGAGCTTTTCAGAAAGTAATGAACTCCGGTCGGAGCCAAGGCAGGAAGGGTTTAATGTTCAGCACAGAAAGCTTGGCGAGGCCATCAATTATATAGCCCTGCTGCTGAAGAAGCAAAAAAAAAGAGAATATTTCAGACAGACTCGGCCAAAAAGAAAAGATAGGGAAGGAAATCACTGTGAGAGAGATTTAATTTCACAAGCGGAGAGAAGTGTTTGCAAAAGAGGAGGAGGATCAAAGGCTGAAGCTCTCGGGCTGGCTGCGAGGAGGAGGGATTACAAGGAGGGCAAACCATGGAGGAGACATCTCTGTTGATGCCTTGTGTCAAGGCTGGGCCAGGCAAGGAGAGCTCCGGGCACAAACTGGGGAGTCTCTTGGCTGTGGGGGCTCAGTGACGGGAGATTTGGGCAGAGAGGAGGGTGGATTGAGACCTGCTCATCTCATCTCATCTCACACAGGACAGCAATCCAGCATGGGGGCTGTGGCCTCTCCTGCCTCATCCCAAATCCTACCCAGGAAATTACACAAGATGCTGCCAAAAAGGAAAGCTGAAATCTTTTGGGCATCTCTACTGCTGTAGAGTAACCCAGAAATCCAAAATCACAGAATTCCAGAATGGTTTGGGTTAAAAGAGACCTTAAAGCCCATCTTGTTCCACCCCCTGCCATGGCCATGGACACCTTCCACTGTCCCAGGCTGCTCCAAGCCCTGTCCAGCCTGGTCTTGGGCACTGCCAGGGATCCAGGGGCAGCCACAGCTTCTCTGGGAACCTGTGCCAGGGCCTCCCCACCCTCACAGGGAACAATTCCTTCTGTATGAGGGTGTTGACCCATCTAGATCAAGAAGGCCTCCCCACCCTGTCCCCTGCACCCAGTGGGGCCGTGCTGATCCCTTCCAGGGATCCAGTCATGGGCTAAGGAACAAATCCACCTCCTTTCTGAGGGACAGGACAAAGGGGTTTCACTGCTGCCTCACAGCAGGCACGGAAAACCCAAACCAGAAATATTTCAAGACCACATTTTGATATCTGTTTGAAGAATCTCATTTCCACATCTTTTACAAAGATCCTTGCCTTTTTGTTCTCCACTTCCCACTTCTCCTTGCCTTTCTAAATCTCTTTCTTCTCCATTGCATTACCGGAACAGAAAGGAAAACAAAATCACAACTCTACCAATGTTTCAATGCAGCTCCTTCTTCCCAGCTTCCACCTCTCCTTCAAAATCCAAGCAAGAACAGTATGAAAAAAACCCAAATTTTCCCCCCAGTTTCCCCCTTTATTCTCCCAGTGACCTCCCCCCAGCCTGTCCTCAAGCCTGGGGATATTTGCTGGAGGTTCTCTAGCCCTCGGAGGGGGCAGGGCCGGGCAGCTTTTCGGCAGCTGTTCCCTTGGCCTCTCCTCTATCTCCAGCATTGTGTTCACATCTGCTTCCCCCTCTGCCTCTTTCCCTGCCACTGGGAGCCTGCTTTTAAATCACTGCTCAGCACAGCAGCTGCCAGGCACAGGTTCCATGCCCCGTTTGGATGGGGGATCCAAAAGCCATTTGCAAACCTCCCTCTGCCTTTTTTCTTTTCTAATTTTCTTCATTTTTTTTTTTTAAATCCTCCTGAACCTGCCGGTGCTGCCACGCTGCTTTCCCCTCCTCCCTTTTGGCTGCGGAGCTCTCTTGGCTCTGGAAGCATGTTCAGACACCTGGTTGCTGGCAGCGTGGGGTTTGGCAGCGGCTGGCAGCGTGCAGCTCTCCGATAGGGAATGGGAGGAGAGTTGGGATCACGGCAGGGGTCAGAGCTACCCACCGTGGCTACCAGGGATGTGCTGGTGGCCACTCGCACTGCTCCTGGCTCGTTGGTGGCTTTCCACCACCCAGATCCCGCTGGCTTTGCCTGCAGCTTTGGCCAAGGCCGTTTCTGGTTTTGCTGAGGATTTGTAGGGTAGAAAAGCACAGATTTGTGCGGCATCGCCCAGGAGCTGGGAAGGATTTTAGGACAAGGCGCTGCCATCTGTGGCTCCCTTCCTCGGCAGAGTCCTGCTCCCGAGCAGGGCAATTTTTGGCAGAGCAAGGCAGCAAACCCTAGGGAGCAGAGCCAGGCACGTGGAGGGCTGGATACCTCACTGCCACCCTGCCCACGCAGTGCCTCCAGGCTAAATTCCCATTCCAGATTGCAAATCTCTCTGTGCTACCAAAAAAAGAGAAGGCTACATCCTTCCGGCAGACAGTAATGTACAAAATTCCCTGCAAAAGCTTGGCTGATCCCTCCCCAACCTCCTTTCACCCAAGGTCTGTGCAGGATTGCAGGCCAGGATCCCCATGGATGCCACCTTCATGGCAAAGACTACACCAAACAGACAAAAATCCCTCGGGAAGAGCCCTTTGCTTCATCCCCTGACTCCCCAAGCCTCTGCAACAGGTTTTTGCTTCTGGACTCGCCTCCAGAGAGACTGGCCAGAAAAATCAGTTCTAAAGGCCAAAAAGAAGAGCCAGATTAAAGTATCAACTCTGAATTTATGCTCAGGACTTAAGGTTTAATAATGCAACAGAAAATCAATATTTAATAAAGCAAATGATGGAGAAAAACAGTGAATGGGAGATGAGCTGCTGCTCGTGTTTTCAAACATGTAACCCCCAGAGGAGCCGGGTTGGCAGGATGGATGTGGAACCAGATTGCCACAAAGAGCTGGCACACAGGATGCCCCAGGTCCCAGCGATTCCAGCTCCGGTGTCAAGGGGAGCTCACGGGTCTTTTATTAAAGGACAAACAAGGAATTACTGCGGTGGTCAGAATCCAAATACCCGTGGAGAGAGATCAAATGCTGAGGCACGAGGGGAGCCGAGCAGCTGCTGCGCTGAGCAGGCCCAGACTGGGGCTGGGCTGGGCTGGGGGAACGCGGGCGGGCAGCAACACCCCCAAATTCGGGTGCCAAAGAGCTGTCTGGGGATGGAGACCTCCTGAGAAGCCAGGAAGGAGCACAGGGGCTCAAAGCACAGGGAAAATTCCTGCCTGCCGAGCAGGAGAGGGGGTGGGGTGGGTAGCTCAGGTGGGCAAGTGGGCAGCTGGGGCACTAAGCCTGGCTGGCAGGTGTGGTGGCACAGCAAGTGGGCAATCCTGGCTGTGGCAAGGATGCAGCCCTGGGCATGGGAGAAGTACATCCCTGAACACAGCAAGCACATCCTGGGCACGGCAGGGGTGCATCCCTGGGAATGGCAAACCTGCACCCCTGGGCACAAAGCACACATCCCTGGAGACAAAGCACACATCCCTGGGCACAAAGCATCCCAAGGCAGAGCAAACCTGCATCCCTGAGCATGGCAGGAGCACATCCCTGGCCATGATAACTGTGCATTCCTGGGAACAGCAAGCAGACATCCCTGGGGACAACAAACCTGCATCCCTGGGCACAAAGCACACATCCCTGAGCACAAAGCATCCCAAGGCAGAGCAAACCTGCATCCCTGAGCATGGCAGGAGCACATCCCTGGGCATGATAACTGTGCATTCCTGGGAACAGCAAGCAGACATCCCTGGGGACAACAAAATGCATCCCTGACCCTGACAAACCTGCATCCCTGGGCACAAAGCACACATCCCTGAGCACAAAGCATCCCAAGGCAGAGCAAACCTGCATCCCTGAGCATGGCAGGAGCACATCCCTGGGCATGATAACTGTGCATTCCTGGGAACAGCAAGCAGACATCCCTGGGGACAACAAACCTGCATCCCTGGGCACAAAGCACACATCCCTGAGCATGGCAGGAGCACATCCCTGGGCATGATAACTGTGCATTCCTGGGCACAGCAAGCAGACATCCCTGGGGACAACAAACCTGCATCCCTGGGCACAAAGCACACATCCCTGAGCACAAAGCATCCCAAGGCAGAGCAAACCTGCATCCCTGAGCATGGCAGGAGCACATCCCTGGGCATGATAACTGTGCATTCCTGGGCACAGCAAGCAGACATCCCTGGGGACAACAAAATGCATCCCTGACCCTGACAAACCTGCATCCCTGGGCACAAAGCACACATCCCTGAGCATGGCAGGAGTGCATCCCTGGGCGTGACAACTGTGCATTCCTGGGCNCACATCCCTGAGCATGGCAGGAGTGCATCCCTGGGCATGACAACTGTGCATTCCTGGGCACAGCAAGCAGACATCCCTGGGGACAACAAACCTGCATCCCTGGGCACAGCAAGAATGCATCCCTGGGGACAACAAACCTGCATCCCTGGGCACAGCAAACCTGCATCCCTCAGCACAAAGTGCACATCCCTGAGCACACCAAGAGCTCATTCCCGGGCACAACAATCACGAATCCCTGGGCCAAAAGCACACATCCCCGGGCATGGCAAATGTGCATCCCCAGGAGCGCCGGGCCCGGGCAGGATGAGGAAGCTCCGCGATGCTGGGGACAGATCAGCAGCTCTGCCTCCCTCCCCTGGAGGCTGGAGAAAACTGCAGCGAGCCCCCGCATGGCACAGAGATGTCACCTGCGTCTGTCCCCCCACTGCCTTTCCAGCCCTGATGCAATGCTGCCAGCTGGGAAAGGGGGGAATTTTGCCCATACCCACACCAGCAGGAGCTTCTTGGGGTACATGGCTTAGGGTGCACAAAGATCTGTGCCCCACCTCACAAAATGTGGTGACTGGGATAAATCCTCCAGGCAAAGGAGACTCTCACTTGCACAGGAATCAGTGCCCTTGGATGAAACCCCTCCTCTGGCACGCTGCGTGTGCCGGGCTGTCTGCCTGGCCCTGCAGCACGGCAGTAATTTGTAGCTTGTGCCGCGATCCTTCACATTGAAAGATGACATATAAATATAAAACGTTATCACTCCATAACAGCCACATGCTATAAAACGCCAGGCAGAAGGATCTGGAACTAGATGGAGGCAGCGCTTTAAATCCTTCCCTGCAGAGTTACTGCCGCTAAAACAACAGACCCGCTCCAAAGAGCTCCGGCAACGGAGGGAGAAGAGGACAGACCCCGATAAAAACACCACAATTGAGGAATTAGATGAATAAGTGACGGGATTACAGCATGACCTGCCCATGCTGACAGCCCCGGGGTAGCAGCAGCACCGGCGCACCGCTGACGTCTCCTCCCATTCATCCCCTGCTGCGATTTTCGGCGGATGCTCCGTGTTCCTGTAGTAACAACAAAGCGCTGGTACCAGCGTTGCACTACAGCGCGCTGACTCCGCTCCCGCGGTTACGATAACAATGCTGTTACTGTAGTAACATTACCGAGCCGAGGTCTCACTGTTCTACCCTTAATTTTATTGTCGTAAGATTAAATTGCAATAATGTTATTGAGCTGCCATTAGTGTTGCCATGGCAACAATAACATTAAGGTAGCGCTATCACATTACAGTGGTCCGACCGTTCCACCACAAATATTTTAATGTAGTAAAACAAAAGAGATTACTGCAGTAACATTAAACTGCAGTGACCTCATTAAACCCCCACCGGCTTTATCACACTGCTGATAACGCTCCTCTGGAAGCCACACGGGGCGGTGGGAGATGCCCGACGCGCATCCTGGGTGCTGCTGTGCCACCCCTTTGGCTGGTGAATCCATGGGGAAGAACGGGGACTTGCTGTGCATCTGGAGAGCCACGCACAACTCCAGTCCTCCCTGCCCGGAGAGCTGCTGGCACCGCCGGCCTCCCGGGCTCACCCGCTCCGCAGAAGGGATTAGCGGAGTCACTCTTGAATGGCTCTGGGTGAGGCGGTGACCTCTCCCTGAAAGCCTTCGGAGAGGATGGGTGAGCGGGGCGGCCGCGAGCTCGCGTGCTCAGAAAGGCTCAAAGAGGAGCAGACTCTTGTTTTCTAGAAGAGGGGTGATCCCAGGGTGACCTCGGCAGCTCGGAGGGAGTAGCAGAGAGAGTTCCTCTGAGCTCTCCTCGCTGCCACAGAAGTGCACACAGCTGAGCCAGGGAGGATGGAAATAGTGGAGCCACGGGGATGTCGGAGGTGGGAATGTCCCCAGCACCGAGGCACGGGGCATCTGGAGGGGATGGACTCTGTCAGAGCTGCCTGAGGGAACCCAGTGACACACGGGACTACAGCATTAGCACTTCACTGTGAGACAAACAGGAATTAGCCACAGCCTGGGTGCACGCAAGAAAGAAAAACAGGAAGGAAATGGTCTGTGTGTCCTATGAATCACTGGAGCTTCCTTCTCCTCTGCTCCGGTCTCCTGCCAATTATTTCTCCTTGGGAACAGGATACATCCTCCCATGGGTCTGGCAGTGCCTGGCCCGCTTCATCGCTGGGGTGCCAGGCAAGCCCGGAGGATGCCTTGAGGGAATGGTTTGAAATTGAAAAAGGTTGATGTAGAATAGATACAAGGAAGAAGTTTTTTACAATGAGAGTGGGGTAGCACAGGGTGCCCAGAGAAGCTGTGGCTGCCCCATCCCTGGAAGTGTCCAAGGCTGGTTTGGACAGGGCTTGGAGCAACCTGAGATAGTGGAAGGTGTCCCTGCCCATGGCAGGGGTGGCACTGGATGGGCTTTAAAGTCCCTTCCTACCCAAACCACTCTGGGATTCTATGCCTTCCCTTCATCCCAACCTCGCCACTACCAAGTTGCCCTCCTTCTAACAATGTTAACTCACTCGAGCACTCTTCACCTCCCCATCCCTCCCACTCTTTACACCAGTGGGCTCACCCACAAGCTCTGGGAAGGAGCAGCAGGGTGGGACACATCCCCAGTGGGATGCAGCACGCCTGGCTCCCTCCAGCAGCAGCACGGACATGAAACTGGGGCAGCCTGAAGCTGCAGCAAGGGCAGAATGTGAGCCCAGAGCAAACTCTTCCACGGTACAGACTCAGGAGTCTCTTTTCCCCCCTGCTCCCACCCCATGATATAATTGCTAATTAATAATAACGTTTAGCTCTCAGATAGCGCGTTCCATCTTCAAAGACCTCTGTCGACATTAATGAATTAATCCTCATCAACCCCCCTGTGAAGTAGGTGGCAATTATTATCTCTGCCTCACAGATGTTAAACTGATTTGCAAAGAGGTCAAGTGACTTTGGGGAGGCTGGAGGGAGCCTGGCCGGGTGTGAGGCCACTCCACCGGGGAACATGGACAAGCACATCCCGGAGATGCAAGGGCTGGGATCCGGGGCTGTGGGGGAGATGGAGAGGTCCAGGGGCAGTAATGGATGTGGGACCTGCAGAGATGCTCCCCAAGGGCAGAGCAAAATGAGGATAAAGAGCCAAAAACTAGAGCAGTGCGTGAGAGCGTGTGGGAGACCTTCAGTCCTCGCCAACAGCCCCGACACAAAAGGCAAAGATGCTTTGACAGAGGGACGGTGATTAGCAACAAAAGAGAGACGGGAAGGAGCACATCAGTCAGAGGAGCAGAGAGCGAAGGCGAGGCGAGGGAGGATTTCCATTTCGTGCCGCTGGTTTCCTCCCCTCCACCGCTTTGGGGAGGCTCTCCCAGCTCCCCCGTGCCTTCTAGGAGTTATTATCTAAACCTGCTTTTGCTTCTAGAAGGAACAGCTGCTCCCACGGGGGGAAATGCGTGGACACACCAGTAAATCCATGCCAGAAGCAGGGGGAGCATCTCACCCAGTGCAAAACTCCAGCCCATGGATCCAACGTGACCAATGTCCTCACATCCTCTGCCACTGGGGGCAAATCCCATTGTCCCTCCTTGCTCCCAGAACTGGTGGCATTGGTGGCACAGGGGACAGGCTCAGCCCCACAGGTGATGATGACTACAGGGACTTCCAGCCCCTTCCTCTCAGCCACTCGGCTCACAGCAAAGGCATTTCCCAGGCAGAAAAACAGCCACAAAAAGTTCTTGTCGTCCCATGAGTGAAAGGGGCTTGTGGCATCAAAGGAAAATTAATCGGAGAGAGTTTGGTTGAAACAAAGGCGGCTCGGGCACAGCAGCCCCACCGGTGGCTTTATCTCGCCGGCGCAGACCTTGGCAGCGCCGCTCCCCGAGCAGGGACAGGTGCCACCGGCACTGCCACCTCTGCCACCCCCCTGCCACCTGTGCCCGCAGCCCCCTGACTCCGCCGAGCAGGTAATTAACTCCCAGACAAAGGCAGGGATTTGAAGATTAACCTGGGCTCGGTAAGGAGTGGGGAAAACTCATTTACACCAAACAAAAGGGGAGGGGTGATTAGTTGCTCCAGTGACAACAGCAAGAGCCAGATAGGGCCAGGGAAACTGATAAAGAAGCGGGGAAAGCGCTAATATCCCCCAGTTGCCTGCTTTTGCCTTTTTTTTTTCTCCTTCTTTCTTTCTTTTTAAGCACTGAAATTCCACCATTTTCTATCATGCAAATTCGTGTGCCTAAGTGAGATTAAACTCTGGCAGGCTCCGTGCCTCCTTCCCCAAGTCCATTTCCCGCTCCGAGATAAGGCCAACTTCCCTTAATGCATCTTACAAGGCAGTGGGAGTGTTTTGCAGGCGCGCATTGGAGACGGCTTATTATCAATACAAATAAGAGCTTTCCAGATATCGTCCTTCTCCTCCTCCCTCCCCTCTCTCCTTTCAGCCCAGGAACCCAGAGAACGGCTTAAATAGCTGAAATGTCCTGCAGGGAGCAGGGAGCAGGGAGAGGCTGTGCCTGAGATGCTGCTGCAAGAAGTAGGATTTGCTAAGGAAAGCAGAGTGGGATACGGGAGAGGAGAGGAAGGGAAAGCATCGCTCCTCGGAGGTCAGTAGGATCTAAATCCTCTTTCTCTCTCTGGGTTTCTGCCTCTCTCCAAGCTCACAGCTTGCCCATTGCAAGTGGGGCTTCCTCGCATTTTTGTTTCTTTGGGATTTACTCCCAGAAACATCTCACTCTCCCCACAAGGTCCAAGGCAGATTCCTGCAAACACCAGCAGTGCTGCTTCCTGGTGCTTCGTCTGGTCTCATGGCAACTCCTCCTAGGAAGGAATGAGTACTGAAGGAGTGGGACCACCTTCCAGACCCTGCAGGTGACAGGGATGCTCCCTGAGCTGCTTGTTTTAGGTCTGTCTGTAATCTGGCAGCACCTTTCCAGGAGAGATCCAGCTGCTAAGAACCTCCTTGTCCCTTTGGCAGCTCTGTTGTTGGCTGACATCAGCTTGGCACCACCAGCCTGACCCCATTTAGAGCAGTCCCCAAAATAGCAGGTCTGAACTCTGGTGCGTTTGGTGCCAAGGGTCTGTTGTCTCATCCCCTGAGCTCATTTGTCCCACATTAGCACAGAGGCACCCACCTGCTATTCCTGGAGCAGCAGCAATCACCTTTTCCCTTTTGTACCAAGATTTCCAGACTGACAAGTGTTTCTGAAAGCCTGGCCAATGAGGAAAGGAGGGAGAAACAGAGCTGGGATGGTTTCAGAAAGAAGGCGGCTAAGGGGCACCGGGATAACAACCTTCCCAAAAGCAAAAGGTTATTACAGAGGACACTGATCAATTGTTCCCCACATCCTCCGGGAATAGGCTGAGAAAAACTCCACTTCATTTGCAACAAAGAAGGTTTAAGTTAGATATTAGCTATACATTTTCTAATTAAAAAGGTAGCAAAGCAGGAGAATAGATTGTCTGGGGAGACTGAAGAACCTGCTTTGTTAAAGATTTTCAAGAATAGCTTTCACATGTGCTTGGCAGCGAGGCCTCTGCCTGGTTGCAGGGGGACGGGATAAATTAGCTCTTGAGGTGCCTTCTCCCCACCTATTTTGGGATCTCGGCCATCCAATAGAGCCAACCTAGAAATAAATGTGATGCTGCACTGTGGGCATCCTCCATTCTGGGTGTCTCTACCTGACTCTCTCCTTGGCGACCATTCCCAACCTCCATATCCTAAAGGAAGCCCCTTCTCCCACCCCGTCCCTCTCCTGTTTTTTGCTCTTTTCCCCTTCCATAGCTCCGCTACCCCCAGCAGCCCTTGGCCAAAACCAGGGATGCCCTCCCTCCATCCGTGGCTGTTCCCCAGCGATATCCCCCAGCCCCGGGGAGGAGGAGGGATGCAGGCACGGGCTGGGAGTGTCTGGGCCTGGCTGACATGCACCCGTCCCGCTTGCCTGGCTGCTGGAATCCTGGCTGCAAGGGGAAGAGCTCCTTGCCCCCCCACAGCCAGTCCCTTTGGAGAGCACAGCCTGCCCCGGGGCACGATTTAATTGCATCCTGAGAGGCTCGAGTGCTGCTGCCTCCAGAGCTGTGCCCCCAGGCCCTTTCCTGGTGCAGCAAGGGGAAAGCCAGGACCTGCTCAGAGCAACCTGCACACCTCCCTCTTCCTGGCTAAAGCTGTTTAAAAGGAGACACCCCCTTTCCCACCTCCTTGCACCACCTCTCCTTCCCTATCAGGCTGCAGGAAGGGGAAAAATGTCCCAGGGCCATGTGCTGGACTTGGCACATCCCTGAAATCCGGTGCTTAGCCACCCTGCTTTCCTAGGAGGGGGAAAAAGCAGCACTTCCCACAAGCTGAATGTCATTCTGGACTGGATTATTCCAGAATACATATTTATAGGGCCCATTTTCCAAGGCAGGAGAGTTAATCCTGGCACCCCAGTCCAATTTCCATCGAGGTCATTAAGAGCAGGTTTCCCTTTAATTGGACATGATATTCACTTTCATGTCCTGCTCTGAGGAAGGGCTGGGTGAGGCAGAGAACAGCTCTTCAAATTAGGGGGCTTGCTCTCCAGAGCCGGAATTTCTGCCGGCGGCACGAGGATCTCCAGCCCATCACTGAATCATCCCCTCCTTAACCGCTGCAAGGAGTTAAGCTCTGACCTTTTCCTGCAGCACCCAAATATCTCTTCCTAATGATACAGTCAGACACGGGAGGGACGGGCCTGGACGTCTGGTGATACAGGAAATTTAGGTCAGGAAGCGGGAATCAGAAGAGAACGGATAGAAATTGTCCTGCATCACCCCAGCATCTGATAGCGACTTCAGAACTTGCTGGTGATCGACTTTGGCTTAAGAAACTCGGGCAGGTAATAAGAGATTGCAAGATAAACAGCCAGAACCGGGGCTGGCAATGCATCCGCTTCCTCCCCGCACTTAATGGAGATGGAGAAAGTCCGGCCCTGGTTAGTCAGCTTGATTGCTTGAAGAGGAAAGGGAAAATGAAAAGGGAGGGAAGAGGGAAAATGAAGGCCCTGAGTCTGGGTTTTTTCCCCACTTCTATTCATTAGGCTGTCAATAGTGCTCAGGCCTGGAATATCGACGGCGGATTAGCTCAACCCAACTCTGTGTACAAGACCAATGCCTTTTTAACCCAGCTTGTTTCCAAATCAATACACCCATCAGCATTGGAAAATTAGCCCGAGACGAGATTCCAATACTCAGGCTGGTGTGTCATGTTAAGAGGGCTCCTGGCCAAATCACAGAAGAAGCAGCAGGAAAAAAACGGTTGCTAGCAAGGGATTAGAAATTTTCCATTAATCTTCCCCCAGGCTAAGAGCTCATCAGGCTCCTGTGTCCCTTCACGAGGCTCCCCCTTGCCCAGCTCATGTCCTGCCACATGGACACAGGACATATCTTCCATGAATATCCATCTGCTTGACCATCACATGTGGCCACACCTGTCTGTCCCCTCTCGAGAGGCCGTGTGTGCTCACACCTTGCTGAGGAGCACACGTAGGCACCCACTTAGCCACCAAAAATGCTCCAGCACCTTGTGCTGCCCTTTCTCCTCCTCTTCCTCCTCCAGAAGTATGGAATTTCAACACACAAACACATATTGTTGCTAGGCATACACACACCCCCACAAAGCACACAAATCTGCCAGCTCTCTCTTTTCCCCCAACACAAGTTTTACTTCAAGCAATGCCTCCAGCTTGGAAAACAAAAAAACATCAAAAAACAACAACAACAAACAGCACTGCGGGTTTGCCAGTGACTGTGTTGGGAGGCAGAGCTGCCTGTATCAGAGCCCTGGGATTATGTCAGGAAAGTCGATAAAACCAAGCCTGACAGATTTCCAGAAGCGTTTGGAGAATACCCTGGGACAGGTGGTGGGACTCTTGGGGATGGTGCTGTGCAGGGCCAGGAGCTGGACTCCATGATCCTTTTGGGTCCCTTCCAGCTCAGAGAGTTCTCTGATTCTGTGACATTTATTGCCCAGCTTGGGACGATCCAAGCTTGTGGATCAGCCTCTCCACCTGCACCAAGCTGTGTCACATGCTCGATGCAGGAGAACTGGGAGGAGAAAATGGTGTCTAAAGAGGCCAACCCAGAAACAGTGACTAGACAGGAGGAAGGGAATAAAGGTGGATATTTATTTGAAAGGCCTTCAGAGGCACACCCTGGGCAGGCCAAAGGCTGCACCCAAGATGGACCCCGAGTCACGAGTTCTTCACACTTTTAGAGCTTTGGGCCATTTGCATCTCAACCCAATTTCACCAATTCAACTTTAGCTAATGATGGAATTTCCCCTCAGCTTGCCCCCCTTCTCAAGATGCTGGGTTACACATTTTGGGCCTAGGCCGGGCTGGGTGTCCTTGGAGAGCAGCCTGGAGAGGCTTTGTTCTGTCTGTCTCAGCATGAGAGAGCAGCAGCTCCCAGGCTGCAGGACACTGCAGAGTTACACACTGGGAATGCAGCATTGGAAAAATATAAAAGCTAAAACGTGAGGCATCAAAGACACCAGGGCAAAAGGAACAGAAAGCAAAGCCCCAAGCCCAACCCCTCTACAAATCCCTCCCTCTTACCTTGCACGATGAGATGGACGCGTGAAGTCTTGGGGTGATTGTCTGTCTGCACGGAGCAGGTGTAGGGGCCCTCATCGTACACGTCCACATCCTGGATCTGGATGCTGTACTGGGTTTTGGTGTTGGCCAGGAGCACCACCCGAGGGTCCAAGCACCACTTGTCATTGCCGGCATAGAGGATGCTGCTGCGGTTCAGCCAGGCCACCCGGGTCACCCGGTTGTCCACGGAGCACCTGGGGAGAGGCAGAGGTGACCCATCAGCGCGCTGCTCCTGGGCGCTCTCCCTCCCTCCCTCCCAGCCCTCCTGGTCCTCCTGGCACTATTTTTAGCTTTGCTGTCAGCAGCACTTTCAGAGACCAAGCGCTTTCAGTGTCCAAAGAGGACAAGGTCAGCGCTTTCCCTGCGGTGCTCAGGGCACCGATATCCATCTAAACCGGCGGCTCCAGAGGTTTGTCCAAGAGCTTCACAGAGTTTTCACATGCAGGGAGGTCAGAGCCACCCAGTACCAGCCTTTCACTCCTCCATTCCCATTTACTCTTTTGCAAACTCCCGGACAAACAGAGCTGAGGCCAAACCTCCACCCCGAGTCCACACTTTTTTTGGGGGGTGCAGGTTGTTAGGTCCTGCCCAAACCCATCACCTGTCATTCTCTGTGCAGGCCTTGGCATCCCTGCAGCCAGAGTGAGAAATGCAAAGTGGTGCTGGGAAAGCAGCTTGTGGTGCTTCACAAAGGAGAAAGGAAAATTTATCTTTGGAGAAAGCCAGCTCTGACACACACCTCTAAAGAGGAGCCTTGAGCATCCGACCATTTGTTCCCTCTGTCAACTCTTCCTTCTGTACCCATCGTCTGCACCTCTCTCACTTGTGCACCTCACCCCAGCCGAGCATTTCACATATCCAGGGATGTTTTGGAGGTAGAAATCCTCTGTATTCAGCCTCAATAAGCACCTGAGTTCCCCCCGGAGACAACACGGCGCAAACCTAGAAATTATTTTGATCCTGAAGGAGATTATTTTCCTGTCAACATTAGCTGGGATCAGTCTTGCTCCTCCCAAAGGTTTCTGCCAGCCCCATAACCCCCCATCCCCATGTCCCTAAGGCAGGTTTGAATCCTCCCATTGCCACAAATCATCTCCAGAAGAGCATCAAGACCTTCTCTAAACAGCAGAAACCTGCAGCCCCCACAGCCAGCTAATCCCCTGCTTCTCTCTGAGGAAGTTTGGGATTACGGAGCCGTCGGGACTCAGCCGTGCTTTGCTGGATGCTGGCTCCAGAGGATCATGTCCCTGCATAAAACCACTCAGCCTCAGATCCACTGCTTATGTTCTTCCCCAAACTACTTCATCGCTCGTGCAGTCTCTGGGATGCAAATTAACTCCAGAGGCACTGAGAGAGAGCCCGGCAGCCTCTGGGAGCCCTCACATGGGGAGACTTCAAGGAATGCAGGAGACTTTATGGGCCCCACGTGCCAGGCTGCACAGACAGGGGAGGTGATGGCAAGGATGGGTTTATCTGTGCCATGTGGACTTGTCCTGGAGACTTTAGGGAGCGTGTCCTTTCTCTGGGTGAGCTGTCTCCTTACTGGGGGTCCTTACAGCCTTCTTTGGGTGGGGATTCATCTTTTCTCCCAGGTAACAAGTGACAGGACAAGAGGAAATGGCCTCAAGTTGCACCAGGGAAGGTTTGGATTGGATATTAGGGAACACTTCTTCACTGAAAGGGTGGTCAAGCCCTGGCACAGGCTGCCCAGGGCAGTGCTGGAGTCACTGGAGGCATCTAAAAGCCATGTAGATGTGGCACTTGGGGACATGGGTTAGTGAAGGACCTGGCAGTGCAGGGGAATGGTTGCACTGATCTTAGAGGCTTTTCAAACCTTAGTGATTCTGTGATAGGAGACTTCTCTTCCTGTGTCCACTACTGATGCCAGGGAAGACACAGGTACCCACCTGGGGACAAGCTGTCTCATCTCATTCAGCCTCTTTTTGGAACCTCTTTTTGGAACCTCTTTTTGGAACCTCTTTGGCCCCAGCGATTACACAAGAAGGCAAAATAACCCACCCAGCCTCAACACACAACTTTTGGGATTTAGGGGCGGCAGAGGAGCCATGCCCAAGGTGACACGTGTTGTCTGCAGCACAGGACACCCCTGATCTGCCAGTGCCCAACTCCTGCTCCATCCTCCCTCTCTGGTGTGAAAAACATCCAATAAATTCAACAATTTTACTACTGTTCCATAATGATATTACGATAATAATAAATTAAATGTGAGCAGATTTTTATGATCTACATTAAAAAAAGTAATAGATTCAGTCTGGGCTGAACATCAAGAACTCAGCTCTTGCTCTCAGCTGCATTACAACTTGAGTAAAAGGCCTGAGAGTTTAGTTGCACAGGTTGAATTAAACTGGAGAGGTTAAACTGAATTAAACCCAGAGGATGGGTTTAGTCTATTGAACTCCAAATCTCAGCTCTGCTGGTAGCTCAGACCTATGGGGCACGAATAAAATGAAGTGGATATTTGGTGTTTGGCTCTGGTACCATGAAATAGGCTCCTGTGGTGGTGGTTCTGCACAAACACAGGGGTGTCCAGGGCTGGGTGATGAGACACCAGATGTGACTTGAATTTCTCAACCAGTCCTCTCTGCAGACAGTACCTTGAGGAACTGTAAGCAGGCTGAACTAAAAATATATATTTCCTCTCTCCTCCTCCACGCCAGTTTTCTTTACGAAATGCATCAGCTTGGAGATCCTTGGATAATAATGGAGCCAGACAGTGTGTGATCCAAGCATTCCCCCTATCATATGGGCATTTAAGTGCTTTTGAAAAGCAACGGGGCTCAGGTAACGCATGAGGCAACAGTGAAATAAGTGCTTTCGCCCTTCACAGCACCCGGGCACAATCTCTCCTTATCACCCAGACACGCTTCCCTGTCCCTGGGATCGGCAAGCTTCAAGCTGTTACTTTATATTCTCCCCTGCCTCTTAAAGCTCCTGAGCCTTTATATATATATATATA
>VWZT01015540.1:221909-236472 GCA_013397055.1 Pachycephala philippinensis | reverse complement strand
CTCCTGCTCCTCCTGCTCCTCCTCGCACAAGCTCCAGTCGAGGTCCCTGTGGCCAGGGCTCGTCACAGCGACCCGATGCTCTCCCAGCCCCTCCATCTGCTCCTCCTTCCCTCCTCCAGCAGCTCCTCTCTCCAGCAGCCCGGCGCAGGGATGGGAAGCCTCCTCTCCCCCACGCAGGCAGCCGAGCGGAAAGCCTTTGGCTTTGGCCAGGAAGCCAGGCTCCAGGCACAGGTGGAGAGCAGAGCCACTGCCGAGCCCGCAGCCTCCCCTCTTCCTACCCCGCTCCTGGCAAAGTGCAAAGCCCTGGGATGCCTCCTCCACCTCGCTGGAAGCTCTCACTTTCCCTCTCACCCCGTGATGTGCCAGGGAAGGAGGGGAGGGACAGGTCCTTGGGGTGCCGGAAAGCAGCGCTTGCCTCCAAAAAGATGATCTAAAAACAATTAAGCACAGATGAGGTAATTTTCTCTCTCAAGACCCTTAATCCTTGTTCCATTCCTGCTCAGACTGCAAGGACTTCTCCTCCAGGAAGACAAAAAACTGCTGTGTACCAGCACAAGGAGGAGATGATACTGCTCTGGATACTGCTGCCCCTCTCTGCTGCTCCTTTCCCCAAAAACCCAGAGTCCCAAGCCTCGGGGTTTCTCCTCTGGGAGATGGGAACACTGCCTAACTCAGGGATGGTTTGTAGGGAGATGCAGCTCCTCACGCTGCACCAGACCCTCTGCTCCATGAGGCCACCAAAGGTACCTCAAAATTACCACAAATTTGGGCATTTTAAGACAGTTCCGCGCTCTGAGCAGAGGTGAGAGCTGCAAATCTGCATCCTCCCCACCTGTCCCAACCCTCTGCTCGTCCCTCGCCCTGCACTCCCCGATCAGTGATGTGTGGTGGGTCCAAAGGCACACAGGCTGGTGCTGCCCCTTCCAGACCTGCCAGCTTC
Organism: Pachycephala philippinensis; assembly: GCA_013397055.1. NCBI lineage: Eukaryota > Metazoa > Chordata > Aves > Passeriformes > Pachycephala > Pachycephala philippinensis. The sequence goes on along the minus strand of VWZT01015540.1, from coordinate 235,532 downwards.
TCCCACAGCCAAAACCTCCTGGCTTTGTTATCCGCCCTCTGCCATCAAGTTGGTCCATTAGGGACAGGCCTCTCTCCCTGAAATCAGCATTCCCAAACATTCCCACAGCCTGAGGGATGAGCTCGTGCAGCCAAAGGGCCCCAAGGTGCAGCCCACAGCTCACCTGGCTGCAGGGACAGCACTCAGAGACAGACTGGGAGAGGGAAAGCCACACCACAAGGATTCTGCCAGCAAGCATAAAGATGAGCCGGGCTGAAAATGCCGACAAAGCCATCAGTGGGGACAAAACAGCCTCACAAACGAGCACCAGGAATAAACAAACACCAGGGTGCTGACGCCGAGCTCCCTGACCGCTGATCCCACCCGTGCCTCAGCCAGCCCCCAGCTCCTCCCTGCGACGCCAGAGCAGACACAGATGGCACACGCCAGCACTGACGTGCCCTCCTGAATTTCTCTCTTTGCTTTCTCGAGTTTGCACACAAAAAATGACAGGAGAGGAGGTGGGCAGGCAGTGGGGGGAAGGAGGTTTTTAATTACTGAAGTGTAGTAATTGGCACACAACACTTTTTTTGTTGCCTCTTATGCAGATTGCTGGTGTTCCAGAGGGCTGGGCTGGAGAGCACAGATTGTCTCAACCCAGCAGGACACACAAGAAATGAATAATGTTAATTAGAACTGAAAAGAGCTCAGCAAAATTACCAACCTGATTGCTGCTTTCATTGCAATTATCAGGGTACAAGCTCCATCCTGGGGAGGCAGGGATGGGGCTAAGCCTGGCTCACCCCAGCAAATGTGGAGGCCCAACCTGGGCTGTGACCAAACTGACCCTCCCCAGGTTCATTTCGCCTTCTGCCACCACCTAATTTTCATGGCATGCCCACCCTAGAGAAAGCACCTTCCCAAATCCAGGCCATTTGATGGAATTTCACAACGGCACCGACCCACCTTAGAATCCTTTAGGTTGGAAAAGACCTTGGAAAAGACATTGAGTCCAACCATAACCCAGCACTGCCAAGCCCACCCCTAACCCATGTCCCCAAGTGCCACATCCACCATCAAGCATCCCCAGATGTCTTTTCATTTTCTTCCCAATCTAACTCAGCCATTCTCATACACCTCCAGATTTTTGATCGATCCCACACCAGCAACATTTTGTCTCTGCTATGAGCTAAACCAAGCAGGAGATCAAGAATAAATTTGGGGTTTAGCTAAAATTGGGGGCAAATCCTCCCACTGAGACTGGGTAAGGTGACAAGACGCTCTGGCCCTGCCTTGTCCCCAGCTCCTCATGTCCCAGACGTCACCTTCCAGCCTCTGCACCGTCAGCTGAGCTATAAATGATCAACTCAACCAGCCCGCCGCCGGAGGCAGAGCTCCACATCTCAGATTTATTTCTGTGATTATCACATTTTATTGTTATTTATTAGGATTAATTAAAGGCCAGGCTGTGAACAACTCAATCCCAGTCAGGCACAGTCTCGCAGACTCTCCTCTGATGTTTAGGAGAGAATTTTGGCCGTCAACTCCTGAGCAAAGGGAAAGCTGGGGCCAGATTGTGCCAGGCTCCTTGGGACAGGCACTGCCCACGATCCTGTGAGGCTGGGATGGGCATGCCATGGACAGCCCGAGGTGTGGATATCACACAGAACATGGTCTGAGAGCTCTTTAACTAATAAATATTAAGTCTGAGAGCTCTTTAACTAATAAATATGAAGCCAAACCCCTCGTTGTCACAACCCAGTCTGGTTTCTCTCTCTTTGCTGTATTGGGCTGGCACACACGAGCAATTTCTCCCGCTCCAGCCCTTCTCCAGCAGATTTACAGCACCTGCTCCCTTTCTGTGCACACCCAGCCTGCGTTTGCTCGCACACCCTCCCTGCCCACATCCCCAGGGGCAGTGCTGCCCTGCACACCAACCCCACACAGCACACACCCAGGGCACGCGTGGGCACCCACGTGTCGCTGTAGCTCCCCAAATAGGTAGAACGACAAAGTCTATGCTACTAAGAAATGATCCAAAGTAAGAGAGTTTAATGAAAGATTGAACAACTTTTATATGTTAATGTGCAAAAGCATGTTGAATGGCATAAAGCAATTGGTCCCTCGGACACCCACCTTGGGGTGATTGGTCCAGCTCGGAGACTTCTAGATGTTTTTCTGGTTAAAACCAAAACAGCCCTTGAGAAGTAACTGCAGGTGCAGAAATTTACAAAACTGTAACATTGTTTTAAATTCTTTACATGGGAAAGAGAACTTTCACAAAGTGCTGCAAAGGCTAAGGAAATTTCTGGCTTGAAGCCTTTTTTCATATCCATACCCACACACATGGGGAACAGTGCGTGCTCCTCCTGCAGCAATAATCCCGTCCCGCTGGAGCAGGGACAGCCAGCTCAGGCCATGGAGCTTGGATGACAAGGCTGGATGTGCCAGTCACAGGCTCTGTGCAGGAGATATTCACAGTGGAAATTGGGCTGCTGGATTAAAATGTCAGTAGGTTTGGTGCTGCTGAAAGCCCCCGGTGCTCAGTCAGGGACTCTAATGGGGGCTGGAGGCTCAGCCCTGCTGGGCGAGTGCCTGTGATCAGGTTCTTGGCATTCCCATCCTCACCTGCTCCCCAGGACCAGCCCAGCCATCCTCGCCCTCACTGCGAGTTTGGCTGGAGGGCATCCCTGGAGCTCCCACTGATGCGACACCACCAAAGACACAGCCTGAGGAGGTTTTCACAGCACAGGGCGGCTCACAGGACGGAGAAACCTTCTCCCTGCTTGGGGAGCCTGGTGCCTGACAGGCAGGAGCTGACCCAATGATTAACTCAGCAGCGGGGTCCGGCAGGAAAGGGGGGTCCCTGCTGGGGCTGGCGCCTTCCTCCCGCCCCCCTGCAGCAGCCAGAGCATCTCCAAAGGCTGCGGGGTGAGGAGGTGCCCTCGGATCAGCTGCTACCCCAGCGCCTCTTCAAAGTCACACTGAGCTGGTCAAAAGCAGCACTCAGAAGTGAAAAATAAAACCCCTTTGTGCTTCCCCCTCTCTCCCCTGCCCAGACAGCTCCATGTCGGTTGCTGCAGAAGGAGTCAGGGCCCTGGGCTGGGAGGTCCTGCCTTTCCCACCGGCTCATGCAAGTTCCTGCCCTTCGTTCCCGCCCTCTGTAAGGCTTTAAAGATATCTGGCACCTCCTTGCCAGGGAGTGCGAGTTAACTCATGTTTATAAAGTACCTGATCTCCTCAATTGAAAGTTTATACATGCAAATGATTCACACTAATTACATCAATAATAATACTGGGCTCGAAAAGATCCGCCTTGGTTCACTGCCCGGGATTCGTAGAGCTGCAAACAACTCCCAGTGTGCTGCCTTAGACACGGCTATTGGCAAATGCCAAGGAAACAGGAGGAAACCGGACTGGGAAGGGAAGGAGAGCTGCAAAAAGAGCTGGAGCTCCCGCTGACCGAGCACCAGGCAGGGCCGGGAGCAGGCACGGATCCCATGAACACCTCTGTGTGCATCCTGCCAGTCCCAGGAGAGCCCCGTGCCCGCCCCGAGGGCTGCTGCAGAGCGGGCAGATCGCGGTGCAGCCGGCAGGGATGGCTTGTCTGGAAAAGTCTTTATCTCTCTGCAATGCAGCAGTGCACCAGCACCTTTCCAAGTCCCGTGCTCGGCTCATCCAGCCTTTCTATTTATCCTCCTATTGTCTCTGCTAACAACAGGGCTCTGCACATCTACAGCATCTTCCATCTCGGCGTCTCAGAGCGTGCCACAAAACATCAATGAGGGCAGCGGCTCCCCGAGAGGCAGGAAGCGTGTCCCTAACCTCGGCTGTGGCTGGCTCCATGGGGCACCACCAGAGCGTGTTCCTGGCCCATCTGCTTGGGTGCCCTCCAGAAGTGCTAATGGCACCAGGGACAGGGTGATGCTGATGCCTTATGTTTTAACTTTTATATTTTTCCAATCCTGCATTCCCAGTGTGTAACTCTGCAGTGTCCTGCAGCCTGGGAGCTGCTGCTCTCTCATGCTGAGACAGACAGAACAAAGCCTCTCCAGGCTGCTCTCCAAGGACACCCAGCCCGGCCTAGGCCCAAAATGTGGAACCCAGCATCTTGAGAAGGGGGGCAAGCTGAGGGCAAATTCCATCATTAGCTAAAGTTTAATTGGTGAAATTGGGTTGAGATGCAAATGGAGCAAAGCTATAAAAGTGTGAAGAACTCGTGACTCGGGGTCCATCTTGGGTGCAGCCTTTGGCCTGCCCAGGGTGTGCCTCTGAAGGCCTTTCAAATAAATATCCACCTTTATTCCCTTCCTCCTGTCCAGTCTCTGTTTCTAGGTTGGCCTCTTTAGGCATCAATGCCAGCACCAAAAAGCCTGTGGGCAGCTGTGTGGGGACACGGCCGGTTTACAAATGACGTGGATATCACCAGGGAACTCCTGATGGGATCCTGCACTGAGCTGTGGGACAGTTATTCCTCAGGGGTTTCTCCTTTTTCGCATTCCCAAAGCCCAAGTAATGAGCAGGAGGCTCCTGGATGCCAGCAGGCAAACAGCCCTCAGTGAAAGCCACCCCTTCCCTGGCAGCATTCCAGGGTTGCCTACGGAAGGATCCTCATTCCTGCAGGGAGGGCATCAGCCCATTCCAGGACCAGGCTCTGGCAGCTTCCAAAAGGAGGTGTGGAAAATGCCACAAGAAGAAAATAACTCCCTAATGATCTCATCATCTCCCCCAGGAGTTACAGAGCAGTATAAACCCTGGAAAACAAGGTCTCCTCATCTGAGGAGGTGCGGAGAAGTCATTTTCTGTCTCTGCCTCCAAAAGAACAGGGATCTCTCTCCTTGCTCTGCAGCTCTCTCTAGAAAAATGCTCCTTTACCCCCTGCTAGTCCCAGGCTGAGGCACTGAAGGCACCCCAGCTCCCCATCCCTCAGCCCCTCCGGCAGCTCCCGCTCTCCTCCCGCCGCCCGCGCTCCCAGCAGCCAGAGCCCATCCCCGGCGCTGAACTCGCTCAATTCCGAGCTGTGCCCCGGAATAAATCCCGGTTCTGCTTTGCCAAGTGACACTAATGGCCCTGGAATAAAGCGATGCCATCCACCCCAACGGGCTGCAAAGGAGCGCGTTTAACTACGCACACAGGCAAGGCACTGCTGAGCTTAACTGCACTGAAAATGTATTCCAAAGGAAGCGATGCACTTAACTTATCACAAGTGGGGAATTATCACTGAAGTGGCTTTTCCTCAGAAGTTGAGGCACAAAACAGGAACGGTGAGGGGTGAATGCTTTCTGCCAGGACTGCGGAGGGAGAGGGAGGAGGGAGCTGGAGGCTGCTGAAGGATGCTGTGAGTCCGGAGGCTCTGTGAGGGGGAGCAGGGGGTGAGAGGGAGGGAGAGGTGCTGCAAACAGAGGGCTGAAGGGCACTGGTGGGGACAACACAGGGAAACCAGCCCAGAGAAGGGTACAAGATCAGGGATCAGGTTTTCAAGGCACTGGCAGAGCTGCCCAGGACAGGGGGGAGCTGGGGGAGCTCGCACTGCCACTGCCTTGTGCTGACCAGCTGGGTCTGCACAGGATCATGGAGTGGTTTGGGTTGGAGAGGACCTTAAAGAACATTTTTTTCTACCCCCAGCCATGGGCAAGGACACCTTCCACTCGACCAGGTTGCTCCAAGCCCTGTCCAGTCTGGCCTTGGACACTTCCAGGGATCCAGGGGCAGCCACAGCTTCATGCAGCAAAAATACACTGCAATTCTACACATACATGTACCATATCTATATATATCCATCTATTTTCTATCTATCTATTCTCTATCTATTCTCTATCTATTCTCTATCTATATATTCTCTATCTATATATACTGTATCTATATATACCACGCCAGCTCTATAATTCTAGCCCAGCAATAATTGCAGGTTACCACATCACCTTCCTACACCAGCTCTCCCTCACGCTCTAATTGCATCTTCACCACGACGCCCGAGCTCATCGTGCTTCTGCTGCCAGATGGGGAGAGATGGGGACAGACAGAACAAGGACAAGCAGCAAATCCTTAAAATTAAAATAAAGAGGTGGTCCCGGCAACTCAAGGCTGAGTGGGAGGAGAGAGGCATCCCAAGCCTTTGGAGATGAATCCCGAAGCTTTGCAGGGCTGTGCTGCATCGCAGGGTGATTCCTCTTTGGCAGAAGAGCACAAGTAGCCAAGAGAAGAAGGCAAACTGCCTCTTGCTCTCTCTCCTCAGGGAACCCAGCTCCCTAACAAGAACCTGCACAGCTCCTGACACACAAACCCCACCACAGCGCCAGATCTTCTCCCACCACCTAACCAGGAGGTTGTTTGCTACATAAACAAAGTTCAAGAGCTCATCTCATGACTTCTGTCACAACAGGATGGGGATTTGTGCCTGATAGAAGAGGCTGGAGAGGCATTGACACAGCAAGGAAAGGGAAGAACCAGAGGAAGTGGAAGGGAGGGACAGGAGGGATGCCAAGGAAGGAAACATGGTGGAGCCAAAAGCAATGGGACCTTCTCCAGCCATGCCATGGCACCAAAGCCTTCTTCTCATTTACAAAATAGCACTAATGAGACCAGAAACAAAAGAGGGAGTGAGGGGAAGGACCCTTCCCAGTAAAGACCCCCCCAATCCTTCCCTCTCCCCTTGAGGACATCATCCTTAAAATATATTTCATTTCACAGCTGCATTATGGTACCACAAAATCCTGCGAATCCAATTTAAGAACAGATTACCTCCTCACTTACTTCATTTGAAGCAATTACATGTTAATTTTCATTGAGACCAGCCTAATGCATACCAATCTGATGCTGCAATCTCATTTGAATACTTGAGGGAAAGCTGGTTGGGCTCTGGGCTCTGGAGGCTCATATTTAAAGGGCCACTTCACATTTCCTTTCCCTTTTCCCCTGGTTATTTACGTTCTCATCGCACTTGTGGCGCTCCCTCCCTCCCTTCCGGGCGTTCCCAACAGCTGCTGCCACTCCTGAGACAAAACAGAAATGCCCAATGAGTCTGGCAGCAAACCCTGTGGAATGCTGCTGTGCCCATCACCAGCCCAACCTCCCAGGCACGGCCTTCCCCAGGCCAAAATTCAACACCAACCACGTTTTCCTCCACCAGTAAATAACATCCCAGCCTCAAAGTCACCGGGAAACACGTGCTCATCTCTGCCAGGAGACTCCTCCTCCTCCTCCTCCTCCTCCCAGGCCAGGAACAGCCTCCAGCACGTTTCTGGCTGATGGTTATCTCCAGCTCCCTCACACTCACTATCCCTCCTGTCTCTGCAGCCCCGCGGTATCGATCGGTGTCTCGGACACCCAGCTTTGAGTAATTAATGATGCCAGGAGAGTGTGGATCCCGCTCGGGGCCGAGGCGGGGAGGCAGCCGCCCCCGGCTGGCTGCACGCATCCCGGTGATAAGCATTCATGTTGGAGGCTGCACCTTAATTAGATTTTTCAGATTGCAGAAGCCCTGAGACACTTGTGCAGACACCATATAAATGTATATTGCATTGTACTGTAATTAATCCAAGGTGATGGAGCAGGAGCCGGGGATTCACAGCGAGACAATCAGCCCCAAAACTTTAGCACTTCACCGGGCTCAAGCCCACGCCATGGCCAGAACCATCAGCTGCAAACCAAGAAATCTCCCTCCTCGCTCCACCAGAGACACATTGGACAACAGGAGCATCCCAGAAGCCAAAGGTTTCCTGGTGCCTCCTCCCCAGACACGGCTCCCACCATTAGGTGGACACCTTCCCCTCCACACGAGCAGTTCGACAGCCACAAAGACAACAAAAAGCACTAAAGACAAGCAGAGATTAATTGCAGCTCCTCCTCCCCAAAAGAAATAATCGATTGCATCAGGCAGGTGCCTGTGCTGTTGCTGAAAGCACTTGGATGTCACAGCCACGGGCTCCAGACGTTTGTGTTCCACATTACACAGCCAGGATGCTCCACGAGCACTGAGGGAAGTGACGGGGTGAGAGAGTTTTGTTGGAGGAAATCTTTGGAAAAGGAGTTTGCACTGAGGATAACTCAGGGAAGGCGCAGGAGGAGATGAAGTGACAGATGAAAAATTACTGTCTGAAACATCACTCAGCCTCCTAAAGCCTCCTGTGCCTGTGCAAGTCACCTGCCTGGAGCGACTTCTGCTTGCTGGGAGCTGTGGGACTTTCTCCTGGCTGTTCTGAGCTTCCCTGGGAAACAGAGATGCACAATCCAGGCTTGGCCAGCGCAGGACTGGTCCCTGTGCCCAGGGATATTTGCCTGCAGCACAGATGCTCTGCTGACCTTGAATACACCCAGACCTGGAGCTGAGCTGGGTTTGTACCCCACCGCCTCACCCTGACCCTGCTGCCTTCATCCTGGGGCAGCCAAGAGGTTTCACACGCATTCAGAAACTCCTTTAATTTCCATTAATGCAACAAAACTGCTGCTGCTGGAGTCCAAAAGCCTTTGCCTGCAGGAAACAACCACCAGCACACCAGACCCTTTATGCAGAGTCACTGGGCTGGATGAGACCCCTGGGGAACATCCTGGCTGCTCCAGGCCCCACGGGGGCTCATTCAGAGGGTCCCAGGACAGGAAAGCTCAGCCTCCACTGTGCCCACGGGGGAAAAAGCCCTTTGGGGAGGGAGGGAGCAGAGCTGGGAACCTGCTCTGCCACAGCACCAGTGGGTTTGGGAAGGATGGAGTGAGTCGCAGGGCCACACTGCGTCTGGTGAGAAACCAAACAATCAGGATTCAGGGGAGGAAAGGCAGTTACCTGGGCAACAGCGAGCTGCTAATCCATCTGCCACCCCGCAGGACTGCCCAGCTGCTTCTGTGCTGCCAGGGGGAGCCCCCAGAGTAGGCTGCAGCTCCACCAGGCTTTTCCCAACCCTATTCCAGGCTGGGGGGAAACCAGAGATGACCCCACACTCAGCCCTGCCCTGGTGCAGCCCATCCCCAGGCACGGGCAGCTCTCAGCAGAGCCAGCAGCTCCTGCTGCCCATCCCCACAGCCCGAATGAGGGTGGCCATCACCGAGACACAGAAGGAGCTGACATCCCACAGCTCTGCCATCCTGCCCTGGGAACCATCCCTTCCCAAGGGACTGGCCGTGCTTTATCCTACTCCATCTCCCATCACACCCAAAGCTCCTCTGCAGCGAGCGAGGAAGGAGATGCCTCTGCTGGCAGACGTGGATGCAGGTGCCAAGGTGACACAAGGACACAGCGGATGCAGGGGATGCCAGTGATGCCTAAAGAGGCCAGCCTAGAAACAGAGACTGGACAGGAGGAAGGGAATAAAGGTGGATATTTATTTGAAAGGCCTTCAGAGGCACACCCTGGGCAGGCCAAAGGCTGCACCCAAGATGGACCCCGAGTCACGAGTTCTTCACACTTTTATAGCTTTGCTCCATTTGCATCTCAACCCAATTTCACCAATTAAACTTTAGCTAATGATGGAATTTCCCCTCAGCTTGCCCCCCTTCTCAAGATGCTGGGTTACACATTTTGGGCCTAGGCCGGGCTGGGTGTCCTTGGAGAGCAGCCTGGAGAGGCTTTGTTCTGTCTGTCTCAGCATGAGAGAGCAGCAGCTCCCAGGCTGCAGGACACTGCAGAGTTACACACTGGGAATACAGGATTTGGAAAATATAAAAGTTAAAACCTAAGGCATCACTGGCACCCAACCCTGTGTCACTCTCTTGTCCCAACCCCTCTGGGGTGACGTGAGGCCCGCAGCAGCCTCTGCTCCCCATCCAGCTGCTTTGGCAGGTGGAGCAGCACCAGCACTCCAGCTAAAACAACACAGTTATGGTGGCTTGGGGACAGCATTTCAAAGCACCCAGAGAGACTTTGCCTGTTTTCTACTGATCCAACTCAGTCCCTGTACAAGCCTTTGAAAACACGTCCTTTATAGTTTTCCATTTTGATGTCACATCTGTAAGAATATATGGTGGGGCTTTTTTCCTTCTTCTTACCCTCTTCTTCTTAAGAGGAGATTTCACACTTTGAACTCTAATTTTTATTTATTTTCGTTTCCTAGAAAAGGACTGATTCCCCACTGAGCAGGGATGGAGGAAGAGAAAAGGGGGTGGGGAGGAAGCCTTCAAAAAGTGCCCAGATTTAATTTTTTATCAGAGGAACAGAAAGAGAAATTTGTTGATGATCAAACAGATTCAAGTACCTTAAAAGAAAGCGACCGCCGGTAAATGGAAACTAGTTAAGGAATTACATGAAAGACATGGGAGACGCTCGAGAAGCAGAAGAAATGCTGTAACCAAGTGGAAAACCAAACCCATCAGTCCCAAACCACTGGAGCAGCGAGGAGCAGGAGGTGAAGTGTTTGCTCTGCAGCAGCAGCAGCAGATGATGGGAGAGCTGGGGGTTTGCAGAGCGGCTGCCGGAGGGACCCCAGCGCCAGGAACCAGCACCCTGCCAGGGTTTTACCTGCCCGCCTCCCCGCACGGCTAAAACACGTGGAGGCAGGCAAATAAAGGGCTGAATCACTTTGAAAAACAGCACCCCGGGGGCTCTGTGTTTTCCTTTTCCTCCCCGGCACATTCCAGCTCGAGTGCGCTTGGTTTATAAATTCGAAGGGAGTGGGATTGTTTGGGTTGGGTTTTTTTCTCCCTTCGCTTTGGTTTTAATCCAATGGCAGCACTTTAACACTCGGGCTGGGAGCTGAGAAGCTGGGCAGGGCTGGGCAATGGGATGTGGACAGAGTGGTTTAGGGACGGGAGGAGCAAGCAGAGGAGGAGGAGGAAGAGGAGGGAGTGAGACCATGGCAGCACCGAGCTGGCCTGCAGGAGTCACAGGTGGACAGAGCTCGAGAGACGGAGCCAGATCCATCTGAACCCTAACAAGGCTTCCCAAGTCCCTCCTTGCCCAAGCCCTGAAGAGGCCAGATCCTATTGCTTCCTGAACTGTGACCCGCCTGGCTTAGCTCGGAAATCTTTTAAATAGGAAAACAGAGCCGGCATTTGCTTTCATGCAGAGTCGGTGGTGAGCAAAGCCCAAGGGCTGCATTAGATTAGCAGCCGGCTCCTCCGAAGGCATGGAAACTTTGATCATTTAATATGTATGCGCCGTGTCGGAGCGCACAGGTCTCCAAACCCCAGTAAATGTTTTATTAGGGCAGCTCTGGCTTTTATGCCCAAGCCTTGCTCCTTTTGGACTCTGGGGATCTTGTTGTGATTGGAAAGACACTGCTCGTCGTGTCCCTCTCTCCCAAGAAGGGCTGTGCAGCTCCTGCCTTGCTTTTCCCTCGGATCTCACTCGAAGTGCATTAGAGCCCAGGAGTCTGGATCACAGCAGGAATTTCCCAAAATGATTCCCTGCCTTCCTAAAAGCATCTTCCTGCATCTTGCAGCGAGCCCCAAGACACAAACTCTGATGTCAGTGCTGATCATAGAGGGAGAAAAGGCTCTGCTCTTCCTCCTCCATCACCACCTTAGGGACATGCTTTAGTGGTGGACCTGGAAGTGCTGGGTAAATCCTTGGCCACGATGACCTTAGAGGTCTTTTCCAACCTTTCTGATTCTGTGAAAGTGGCCAAGGCCTGCCCAGAGCTCGCAATCCCACTGGGACACGGCAAACCTGGTCACCCTCTCTGAGAATTCACCAGGCAGGAACCTCTCTGGAGAGGAGATTTCTGACTGAAGCATTGCAGAACCAGCCCCAAGCTCCCCTGAGTGCAGGAGCAGGAGCAGAACATCTCAGTGTTATCTGAAACGCTCTTTGATTTTATTTTTTTAATTCGCAAATGACTCGTATCTGCCAAAATTTGGAAACGTTTCATCGCCAAAGTGATTATTTGTTGTTGAAAATGTCATTTTTGTTGGAAATTTAGAAAAAAAGCCCAGCTAAACAGCATAGTTTGCCCTCCACGCTGCCACACTCAACTCAAAATGGATAAAACCCTGCTCAGTACTGGATTTCCAGCTTCCCCAGAGCTGGGATTCAGATTAGGAACCAGTGCATGAAGAGAGAATGGGGCAGATACAATCTGGGTGTTCAAGGACTCTGCTTCAAAGGACTCTGGGCCAGGACCATAAATCTGAGTGCACAGCCCTACAGGAGACGTTCTAGGGGGAAATTACACCACTTGTGCAATTAAAGCAGCCCCCTTTTTTTTCCTCCCGATTGTAAAAAATATTTACATCCAAAATAGACAAGAAAAGCCTAGTGCCAAGAAAATAGGGGATTTTTATAGATCCTGTTTCTGCAAGAAATTACCAAGACAACAAGTCACTAAGTTCTGAGAAAGGATTTGACATTTTCCTGAATAAAAATAGCACCTGAAGTGGCATCATTTAGGATTACACCTTATGGGCAAGTGCTGCCGAAGCAGCCGGAGAATAAAACCCTTCCCATGGGTGGAAAAATTCACCCGTGGGATGCCACCAGGGATGCTTCATTGTCTCCCCTTTTGTACAGGATTTCACACTAATTTCCACACAATTCTCTGGGTTTTGTCACTATTAAGTTTGATTAGAGCAGGAATTGTCTTGCTTCAAGGCATCCACCCACCATTAGCTCGGAATGACGATGACCCCACGGTGCTGTCCAGCACAGAGAGGTGTTTTAGGGGATTTCTGGATAAAGCAGAAAGCCAGGCTTTTTTATTTTCCCCAGGTGCATCCACCTGTGCTGTGAGATTTGCCTATAGAAGCGCATTCCAAAATTCCAACCCACTGGGCTATGGGGTGGACAGGTGGGAAGGGAGCACCTGGTGCAGGCAAGGATGCATCTCCCAAAACCACACCCTCTGGCTGTTCTACCTTTCACTTTTTCTCTGAAAAGCACAAAAAGCCCCCATGTGCACATAGTGTCACACCGCGACAAAAGCAGACTGGAGGCCAAGAAACAGAGGGGAAAGCTCGGACGTGGAATGACTGAATGAGAACACCGGGATTTTGGATAAGCATTACGACCATGACAGCTTGCTGCATTTTCTACCTCCAGCAACAGGAAGCCCCGAGGCGCGTGGAGAAAGGCGATGAGGTGTTGCCAGAGCCAAAAGCACCACAAACCTCACGGGAATGCTGCCACCGGCTGCATCCCATCGGATGGGACCCCAGCTCTGCCAGGAACTCACATCCATCTCCTGGAGCTGCACCTCTCCACTCTGGGAGAGATCCTGCCTCTGTTGCCCTGAGTTTTGCAGTTCAAGATGTTTTCATTTTCTGTAAGAGTTTTCTCACGGGCTTTTTCTGTAAATATTACTATGTTTTGCTAACCGTGTTCATGTTTTGCATTCCATTTCTCCTAGGCGGAGAAATTTGATGGACCTTTCCTTTGACCAGTGTGATTGAGGGGTGTTGATTTCTCCCTCCAATCTACGGTGATTTCTAAGAACATATATAAATAAAATTCGGAGCAGAGCCCCCAGCTTTTGCTACTTTCACTTGACCCGTGTCTACGTTGTTTCTTTCGTGTCCGAGTGCGACACTCCTCCACAAGGCACAGTCCTCTCCTCCCCACGACTGCTAATTAACACCCGACCCGCTGAGCCACCAATGATCCCCTGCCAAGTGCCAGGCACCGACCCAGCGCTGCCTCCCCGCCTTGGGGTGCTCCGTGCGGGCGGATGGACAGCGAGGAGCAGGAGAGGGAGCTCAGTGCTGGTTTGGAGAGCCAGGGAAGGG
>VWZT01015540.1:203468-221904 GCA_013397055.1 Pachycephala philippinensis | reverse complement strand
GGGTGAGGTGCGAGAGGGAAGGTAGGGGAAGGGAAGGGAAGGGAAGGGAAGGGAAGGGGTTTGGAGAGCCAGGGAAGGGAAGGGCTGAGCCTCCTGCCAGAGGCTCTGAGCATCGCTCCGTGCCCTCCTCAGCTCCTCTGGCGAGGCCGAGCTGTCCCGCTGCACCCGCTGCCTCATCCCTGCCAACACCAAGCTTGACCCTCTTTATCCAGATGGCCCAAATCTTCCAAGCGCTGAGGCTCCTGCAGTTTTCCAGGAAAATGCCCAGCGGTCTCATTATAGCCAAACCCTCCTCCTCCACCGAGCCCAGATAATTCACTCCTTCCTCCCTGCCCGTGTGAAAATCAGGGAAAGGAGGGACCAGAAGGGAAAGGTGGGGGGTTTCATCTATCCAGGGGCTTGATTTCTTCAAGTTTTAAAACCTAGAATATGAATGTGTTTATTTTTAAATCGAAATTCAAACTAATTATTAGCAGGAGGCTTTCAAGTCAAATGTAGGTCATGCAATGTGATGGGGGATAATAGCAATTGTTTCAGCTTCAGGAAGCACAGAAGTAATGGATACTCAGGAGTTGTCCGGTTTGGTTAAGCACTTTTAATACAAAATTGTATTAAAAACACCTTTTTGACTTCAGCCTGGCCACCCTCTTCTCTGGCACCCAAGGAGTGCTGGGCTGGAGTCATGGGGTGCCCACTCCAGCATCCAGCAGAGGTTTTGCAGAGGGCTCAGTGCAGAGAGCTAAAACACAGCCCACAGCACACTCAACTCACCTCGAAAGATGAGCTGGACCTGATAATCACAAAATTGAAAGATAATAATTAAAATTATTTAAATGGAGATTTTGAAAGCAGGAGCTGGGGTGTACATTTTATGCTACTCCTTTAAACAGAGGTGGGGGGTGAGTGAGACCTCCCCCTTCCTGCATCTCAGCCATCAGAACGGACTTAACCCATTGCACAAACAAACCAATCTTTGCACCCATTTCTGCTCTAAGAAAAGCCTCGAAAATAAGAAAATGTTGGGATGTCAAGAGCTGTGAATCCTCAGCAGCTTTTCCCCAGCACCAGGTGCTTGTGGGCAGCAAATATCAAAGCCAAAGCCTGGGAAAGCAAAATGTGGAGTTTACACATAAGAAAATGTTTGGCAGCAAGAAAATCTTGTGCTACACCCGGTTGGAAGGAGCGGGATCAGGAGGGAACTTCTCCAAGCCAGCCCAAGGTGCCTGAGACAGCTCAGAGCAAATGTAACCTACTTGCAGTCAACCACGATGAAGGCGAAACAGAAAAGCTGCCAATTAAAAACACAGAATGATTTCAAACAACAAAGAAATCCGTGGACATTGTTTGATCACGCATATTCTGCACGAGAAGAAAGAAACGCCAAAAAAAAAAAAGAGGCTAAAAATAGGCTGGGTGCTGTGAGCCAGATCCTCAGCCCAGCAAAGGCATGGGCTCCACGGAGTTATGCGGCTTTACCCGTGCAGCCGTCATTGTTGCTAAGTTCTGAGCTCTATTCAAACTTGCAAAACGTTTTTCTTTTCCTGCAAAAGTACAAGAATCTCCCCCCGCTCTCCCCATCTTGGAGCTCATCTCTCCTAAAGCAGCTCACATGATGATGATCAAAAATAAGCCCTCCAAGCCTAAGCTCACTAACATTCATTTCTCTCCTGCTAATGCTGGACTTCTTACTGTTAATCCTTAAATATATCCTTAAATAAGAATGACAGTACCTGAAGCACCTAACAACCCTGTATCATAAACAGAGACAGCCTCTGCATTCCTAATTTAGCTTGCCACAGAAGAGCTGACACTAATCCCAGATCCTGAGTCCCGGATATCTCCAACGTAAATGCCATTGCCTTGCTCACCTTGACATTACAGAGCAGCCTGAACTTTCCTTGTCCTGCTCAACTTTCAGCCGCTTGTTTGTTTTTTTTCCCTTGTTTTGTACAAAAGCTGACCCATGTCAAGCTCAGCCTCGGGGGCTGGGGATTAAGGGGAAGTGTCACCTTCACCCCGTGTGGCTCACTGCTGCAGGGACACCAGCCACGAGTGACACGGGGGTGGGAGACTGCGGATGGAATCTGCATCAGGCACCAACCTGCAGTGAGAGTGCCCAAATCTGCTACTGAGAGCTCACAGCGACAGAAAACACAGCAGTGGGCAAAAGGCAGGGGAATGGAGATGGTCACGCTGGCTCATCTCGGCCCCTGCACCAAAAATAACCAGTTTTTGCAATTTCTAGGTATAAGGCTCCAGTTTTCAAAGTGCTCCAGACCAGCGCTGAGAATCAGGCATAGAAACCCAGAATGGTTTGGGTTGGAAGGGGCATTAAAACTCATCTCATTCCAACCCCCCCAACACCTTTCACTAGCCCAGGTTGCTCCAAGCCCTGTCCAGCCTGTCCTTGAACTGTTCCAGGGATGGTGCAGCCACAGCTCCTCTGGACAAGCTCTGCCAGTGCCTCCTACTCAGCCTGTGAGTAAATGGGATTGTTCCCAAAATACCAGGGACCTGGGTAAATGTGTGCACTCAGGAGGCAGGAAAAGAGCATTTGACATTTTGCAGGGACTCCAGAAAGAAAGGAGAGCGAGGCTTTACAAAGCAGAGCTCGCCCATCATTCCTCGGTGGATTTTCGTATCTCTCCAAAAAGGCAATCTGAAAACAAAAGGCTACGAGGAACTGCAGCTGGCTCCCACAGAGCAGGCACCAAACCCAGCCACTCCATGTGATCTTTAGCAGGGAAAGCACAGAGGAGGGAGGATTTTAGTAAATTGCAGCAAGGAATTAACTCTCCATCAATTTGGGGGCTTGTAGAGTAATTTCCCCCCTCAGCGTGAGGGCGAGCACGCTGCAGCTGCAGGCCAGCCACGAGCCAGGGACGAGAAATACCACCAGAGCAGCGAGGAGAAGCATCAAGTGCCAACAATAAGCCAGGCACAAGCCCTAAAGTTTATTGTAAGCCCCCGTGGACCCAGGAGGGCACCGCGGGCCAGCTCCAAGCCGGTGATGGGAAGGTGCCAAAGCCCATCATCCTGTCACAGCCGTCAGCTGGCAGGGCTGCTGTGGCACACCGGGGCTGGTGGCCCCATGCCACAGCCAGGGGACAGGCAGCGTCCCTCTGCAAAGCATCTGCTGTGGTCGGAATAATGAGACAGAGCAAGGGCTTTGCTCCTGCTGTCTGCAGATTTGCATTGCATGAGCTCTGGGCATCCCAGAGCCGAGCGCAGGGACGGGGCTTTGCAGCCCAAATTGGCTCGGCTGGGCTTCAGCTGGCCCACGCTGTGCTGGGAGCACCTGGAGGGGCAGGTGTGTGCCAGGGGCTGGGCAGTGTGACACCCAGAGGGGCACTGAACGGGCTCCCCAGGGAGGTGATCACAGCCCCAAGCCTGACAGAGCTCAGGAAGCATTTGGACAACACTCTCAGGCACAGGGTGTGACCCTTGGGGATGGCCCTGAGCAGGGACAGGAGCTGGGCTCGGTGATCCTCGTGGGTCCCTCCCAGCTGAGCAGATTCTGTGATTCTGTGATCCTACATGCTCACTGCCCAGGGTGTGACCCTTGGGGATGATCCTGAGCAGAGACAGGAGCTGGGCTCTGTGATCCTCGTGGGTCCCTTCCAACTGAGCAGATTCCATGATTCTGCAATCCCACAGGCTCGCTGCCGGGTGCTGGGGAGCATCCTGGATCCATGCTGGCCTCAAAGCTCTCCCCACCAACTCCTACATAATGGGGAGAATACGAGCATGTCTTGAATGGCCAAACAGGGCTTGGCACTGCTCTGCCTCAAAGCCTTGCTTTGATTTTCATGCCGTGGCAGAACCGAAAGGATAACGCCTGCCTTGCTCCCAGGTAACTGGAGGGATTGGGAGTTACACACTGCTCACTGCAGAGCAGGAAGTCCTCCAGCCCAGAAATGCTCAGATTTACAGACAGATGGATGCTCCTGAGGCTTACGCACCTCTGTGGGACAGGACAAGCACGCTCCAAAGGGCAGCTGCAGCTCCAGAGCAGAGCCACGGGTTCCCAGCTTTGATTCCTATCACTGAGATAAGCAGCAACTGCAGGCTGCAGTTCAGCTTTCAGCCTTTTGCTCAGAGCTGGGATTTCGCTTTGGGCCCATCCTCAGCCAAGAGTGAAGTGGAACAAAATCGCTACAAGAAAGCATTTGGCGTCTCCGTTTCTCTGGACAAGGTCTGGTTCCCCCCTGTGCACACTCCGATGGCTTTGGAAAACAAAATCCTGCTCCTTTTGTGTGTCAGATCCCACACAAAAATGGGAACCAGCAAACGGCTCCAGCTCACACCAGCAATTTCTGCTGGAGGAAGGAGACCCAGATCTAAGTGTGTCTGTGCTATGGACAATTTACATCCCACTTAAAGACCCTGAGGAGGGAACTGGGGGACTGGACTCTGTTTGGCTTCTGCTGGACCTGCTTTCATCCTTGGATGTAGCCCGAGGAGTTTTGTTCTGTGCAACAACACATGAGGATATTTCCTGGTGCTGCCAAACATTGCAGTATGACCAAGTATTCCATAACCTTTCTTATTTTCCTTTTAAGCCCCAGCTCTCTCTTGTATATCATTATATAAGAAACCCTTGGCGCTCCTCACTCTTCCCATTCAAAAACATATAAAATCCACAGAAAAAAAAAAACCCAAATCAAACAGAAACGACCCAACAAAGCAACAATGAAATGCTTCAGAAATCACTTCCACTCGTCAGGCACACGGTTTGAAAAGCAAGGCTCCGGATTTGGAATCTTTAAGCTCTGCCATGCTTACTCCGCACTGCACAGGAGCCCCTAAGAACAACTCTCTGGCTCCTTCCTGTCTTTAATCTGCCTCAGCAGGCACAATAAACAACTACAAATGGAATAACAATATCGGAAAAGGGGGCTGGGAGCACGGGAGAGGAGATGCTGTAATGCAGAGAAGGCCTGAGAATACCGGCGAAGGCTTTTAAGAGCCATACATGCTAATTATGGTGTTAAAAATCTGTCAGTGGAAGGGCTGGATATTAAATGGAATTGGCTTGAGATGACAGGGCTGAACTGGATTTTAAAAAAATATTTATTAAAATGCTCTGGATACAAATTAATGTTCTTAGTTCAAAATGTATTATTGTCTCTCTGGCTTTGATCTGCGGAGCACTTTGAGTGATGAATGGGAGAGGTTGTCAAATTTCCCTCTGCACCGCGCTCTGAGTGACTCCACAGCCCTCGCTGAGAGGCTGCTTTACAATTTCCTCCAGCAATAGCTTTCCTTCCATCCCCAGGAATATCTGCACCACCAGGGCCATGCCCCTTGTTCTGGGGTGAACCATTTGGGAGAAAGCACTGATGCCTAAAGAGGCCAACCTAGAAACAGAGACTGGACAGGAGTCAGGGAATAAAGGTGGATATTTATTTGAAAGGCCTTCAGAGGCACACCCTGGGCAGGCCAAAGGCTGCACCCAAGATGGACCCCGAGTCACGAGTTCTTCACACTTTTATAGCTTTGCTCCATTTGCGTCTCAACCCAATTTCACCAATTAAACTTTAGCTAATGATGGAATTTGCCCTCAGCTTGCCCCCCTTCTCAAGATGCTGGGTTACACATTTTGGGCCTAGGCCGGGCTGGGTGTCCTTGGAGAGCAGCCTGGAGAGGCTTTGTTCTGTCTGTCTCAGCATGAGAGAGCAGCAGCTCCCAGGCTGCAGGACACTGCAGAGTTACACACTGGGAATGCAGGATTTGAAAAATAGAAAAGATAAAACATAAGGCATCAGCACCAGCAGCTGGATGGGGAAGTTGGCCAGTGCCTGGGATGGATAAAAAGCTCGCTGAAGTCGGGGATGAGGCTGCTGACAAGCTTGGGGTCTAAGAGCCAGGACTGAGGTTTGCCCAGAGCAAAGTCTCTTTGGGAAGGACTCGGCTCTCCCCTCCCACTGGCTGCGTGCAGACATTTGGTCTATGCACTCCAGTCCAATGGAAAATAACCCCCCTATTTAGTCATTTGGGATCCATTTGTCCTTGTCAATAGGACAAGGGGGAAATGGCTTAAAATTGAAAGAGAATAGGTTTAGATAGGATATTACAAAGAATTTCTTCCTTGTGAGAGCGGTGAGAGCCCGGCACAGGGTGCCCAGAGAAGCTGTGGCTGTTCCATCCCTGGAAGTGTCCAAGGCCAGGCTGGACAGGGCTTGGAGCAGCCTGGGACAGTGGAAGGTGTCCCTGCCCATGGCAGGGCGTGGAACAAAATGATCTTTAAGATCCCTCCCAACTCAAACCATTCTGTGATTCTGTGAGTAGGAAATCAGAGGCTGAGGGTTGTGGCCCATCCCCAAATCCATGGGGTGGGGAGATGAGGACCAGCAGCAGGGCACTTATCCTTCCAGCAGCCTGGAGGAGGTAGGAGCCCTGTGCTGGTGTGCAGGGTGTCCTGGAGGCTCCAGCTGTGCACAGTGATCCCTTCCTAATGAGGAACCCCCTCCAGTGCAAACCCAGGTATGCATTTTTGGGCAAGTCCATCCCACACCACGCCTGGGAATCACATTCCTTGTGGCCAGGGAATCATTCTCCCCTCTCCAGCTCACCCATCCCATGCAAATTCACCCAACACCTCCAGCAGCCACCGCTGGCCACACGCTTGGGGTCTCTACAGAGTTCGCTCCACTTGGTTCCCAGGTCACCTCCTTCCTTCCCACTTTATCTCTCCTTAGTTTTTTATTTTCTAATATTATTTTTTTTGAACAATGTCTGTACAATTTCGCTCTCGATAACACGCGAGTTAATTAAGCCGTGATCTCCTGGAGACAGGTTGCTACAAGGAGATAAGCAGCGGCTTCTGTTCGCCACAAACAGCTGTGCTCCTCTCCAGCTTCTGGGGATTTGCTGCTTTTGTACAGAAGACAAAACAATCGCTGCCAATTAAACCTGGACATCGTATTTTCCCCACCATCGGTGAGTCTCCTGACGTCACCTTCCCCATGATCCTCGCAGAGGAGTGAGGGTGCAGCGCTGGAATGTGAGGCTTAGGGGAAATTAATACCTGGAGTTGTAATAGGCCAGATAACGGCGTGAATTCAACACAGGGCACGGCTTGAAGGACAAAAGCCACTGCAGTTCCAGCAGAGTTGTGCTGCTGTGGCTTTGGTGGGTGGGTGACACCGAGCCAATGGGTTTGCAAGGGGTGTGGAGGGACGGGTCTGGAATTTAAAAGGTCTCAACACACTTTAAGATATGGTCTGATGTGAAAAGGAGGAAATTCAGGGAGTGAAATTGTGAAGCAGGATGCTGAAGAAAGGAGAAGTCTAAGCAAGTTAAAGCAAGGCCAAACAATTTTGCTCTGCTCAGTGTGGGAGATTTTTGCTTAGCTCTTTACCTGCTGCTCCTCGCCCACTGCAGAACCAGAGATTTTTACGACTTTGCACTGATTTTGGCAATAGAACAACACCAAAGCTCCAGTATGGACCCAGAACCATAAACTGGGGACAACCACCTTGGGATCACTGTGCACCCAAGACTGGAGGACACCGAGATGCAGCAGTAAGGAGGGACCTGGAGATGCACAGAGCTGGCCTCCTGGCTCCCACTGCTGAGGCAGGGCTGGGCACCAGACCAGAGAAATCATCAAAATGGCACAGCCTGAGACTTTCTGACTTCTGGATGCTCGGTAACCTCCTCTTGGTCTGCTTGTTGTCAACACTGATGTGCTGCCTCCAGAATTATCTTGGAGCCTGGTTATATTCCTTTCCCCCTTCAAATCTGGTTTAAAGCTCTTTCAGTGAGACCTGCTGACTCCTGCACAGAGATCCTTTGAGACAGGGGTACCCCATTGTGGAGACCTAAAAACCCCAAATTCTGCCCATAACACCAGGCTCAGAGCCAGGTATTGATCTGCTGGCTCTTTCCATTTCTTCCCTCAGCATTCCCTCTGATTGGAAGGACACAGGAGAGCTCTGCTGGTGCTCCTGATTCCTTAACCAGTCATCCCAAGGCCACAAAGTCTCTCTTGATTGCCCTTGGACTTCTCGCTGCAACTTCATTGCTGCCTATTACGAGTGACATGCCAGGAGTTGCTCATTAAACACAGTCACTCAGTCTTGGGGGGGAAAGGAGGTGGGGGGGTTCCTTTTTTATTCCCCTTGAATGTGGCTTTAATGATTTTAAATCCCTTCAACCCAATTACAGCTCTGTATCCTGATTAGGAACTGAGCTATTGTGCACTGGAGCCATTATCTGGCGGCCCATAGAAAAATTAGTACCTGGAGAGGCTGCACTGGGAAATAAATCTTTTCCTGACATTTTAGGACCAATTCTTGGCCAATTAGAGCACACTTTGCCATGTAGGTAATGTGTATCCAAACTGCTCTCCCTGCTGAAAAGGGCAAGCAGAGAACAAGTGTAATCCATGCAAAAGAGGAGGAAAAATCACCCGCTGCCAAGGAACTCTCCAGTGCTCCCTGACAAGTTCTGCAGAGCTCTCTCTGACCCCAGAGCTATGGGGCACGGAGCAAAAAAAGCTGCTGCTCTTTGTGCCACCAGCCCCATCCCACTCCTCTGCTGTTGCTGTCCCCTCTCAGAGCCCTGGGTTTGTCCAGGACATCCCCTTGTCCTGCAAACCCTGAGCTGCAGATGTGAGTGGGTACAGAAGGGTGGATGCAAAGCCAAAGAACGGGGTGTGGTTTGGGATGGACGTGTCCCAGGTTTGGTCCATCCCTGGTTTGGGATGGACATGTCCCAGCATGGCCCTGAGGCACTTGGCTCTGCAATGGTCAAGGTTTTGACCATCCTGACATTGAGGACGTGGCCAGTGGAGCTGAGAGGCTTTTCACAGGCTGTGCAGTGACTGATGACAGCTCCGGGACATCCCAGAGGGGACAGGAGAGACCTCAGGAGGATCTGAAGAGGTGTATGTCCAACCTGGGGTGGCACGGAGCAGAAACTTGCTCCCCCAGCCCCAGCCCTGCAGCAAGGAATGCAGCCCCCATCACACAGGACTTGGACACAGGGCAGACAAGGGAAATACAACTTCCCAGGAGGAAGCTCCTCCTGATCCATTTCTCCTTTGCTGGCCCTTGTCCAGTTGGTTTTGCACCTCTCTGTCCCCTCCTCCTCCACCCCTCGGCTGGAGCTGTCCTAACAGAGGTTCCCTAATTGCTAAAAGTTGCAAAGAACCGCTCTCTCAGGTGTCCCAGTCCATAACCAGTGCTGTGCACAACTCTCCCAGTTGTCCCCATGGCACAGCAGGAGATGCTCCCCCTGCCCCCCTGTGCACTGGAAGCACCGGGTCACCTGGATCTCCCTTCTCCCATCCCTCTCCTCTGCAGTGTTTCCAGGGCAACGGGGAAAACATGGATTGAAACAAAACTGAACCCAAAAAGTACAAGATGCCAAACCTACCCCCTCGCAGCTGAACAGAGGGATCTGCTCAGCCCAAAGACCTGCCACGGGAGCTCAGACAAGAGCCAGAGGGCAGGGGAGCACCAGGCACAGCACTGCAGGGTGCTTTGAGCATGGATCCTTGCTTCTGGAGCCAGAAATCCCAACTACACGGTGCCTCCCTGCTCTGGGAATGTCTCATGCTACAAGATTCCCAGAGCAGGTCTGGGAACCTCTCAGCCATGGGTTGGATGCACCCTCTGGGCCAGCTCCTTGGTGTCTTGGCAAGGTGGGAAAAGCCTGGCTCTACCTTACAGATGAATTTGGAAATAACCATTAGTCCTGAATCTCCAGAAGAAAAGAACAGAACGAAGAGCTGAGAGCACAGCAGAAATCAGGTGCCACCACATTGGGAACATCCCAACCTCCCCCACCCCAAAAACCGAGCTCAGCAAAGACCCAAACCCCCAAAATTCCCACCCACAGCCAACTCCAAGACAGAACCTCAAGCTCCAAAAGGCAGCTGAGCGTTTATGATGTATTTGCTCTTGGTTCCACAGCGAGATCTCGATGGGCACCAGCACAGCAGTCCAGCTGTGCAGGCACTAACGGCACAGCTGGACTGAGCCAGTCACTTGGCAAATTAAACTGGTGCCTCGTGGTGCCTTTTAACCCCTTTCCCACTCTCCCTCGCGGGGAGGCAGCAGGAGAAGGGACGGAGGGACCACGGCACACCCAGGGAACGCACACAGCCAGGATGGATCACACCATCCCCGCTGCGGGGTCGAGTTAATGGTGCGTGGGCCTCTCCATGCAACTTTTTGTCTATAGAAATACTAATGGCGAGCAGTTAAATTCATCCCTGGTGAGAAGATGATCATAGCTAATGGCATTAATGCAAGGTTTTAATTTGCCTCTTGCTGCTCTGTCCTAGCAACTCCCCAGCCTCCAGCAGGAGCACCAAAAAGATGAGGTTTGATCTTCCCTCCCCTGGTACTCGTGTACTTCTCATCCTATTCACCATCTGGAGGTGGGAAAACCCATCAGGCCTCTGCTGCAGGACTGATAACCAGGAGGCCTGGTGCTGCAAACGCCAGCTCACGCTCACCTCTGGAGGTGCAGCAGCAGGGGTTCAATCTGGGGACCTCAACACGTGGTCCAGCAGCTTCTGGGAAAGGACTGGGATAAGGGGAGGGTGCCAATGAAGGGCTCCTGTGGTCACAGCAGTCACCAGCACCTCCTCTTTGTGCAGGAGCACCCATGGGTGCCACCAGCCCTTGTGTAAATAAAGGAGAAATAGATCGACGTAGTCCAAATTTTGGGGTGAAAACTCAAACACAGAAGGGTTTGGGGCTGCTGGGAATGGCTGGGCCACCAGGGAGCACACACAAATCATGGAAAACTGCAAAACCAAGTCAAGAACCAGCCAGGAACGGTCTGATCCAAATAGACTGGAACAGCAGAGATGGGGGGAAAAAGGAAAACAGTATTAAAAAAAGCAGCGGTGTGTTGCTGAAATGAGATTAGAACAGTAACAGGTTCCCTCCCGTGCCAGCTAAATCCCCATTAAATCAGATTAATGCAGATGGTCTTTATGTAACTGACCAAGACGATAGATCAATATTGTTGTTTCAGTCGGGGAAGGAAAAAATTTGTCCTGTCTGACAAAAACACATCATTACCTACCCACAGCAACCTGCTCCTTGCTCAGGACTGCCCAAACCAGGCTGGCTGGGTCTGGAGAGGACAAACCATCACAGATGGCTCATCCCAGTAACTACAGACACCCTGGGGGGAAAAAGAGCCCTAACTGAGGTTTTTCCTCTCTTGGAGAGAGAAAATTTGGGGTTTTCCCCTTGCCAGGGCTGTGAAGCTCCACGTGCCACAGCAGGACCTTGCTGGGAAGTCTCCCAGCCGCCACACTTGTAATCCATCCAGAAATTTTCCTGTGTCAGCAGCACTGAAGAGCTGCATCCCACCCAAGTGCCATCTGCAGTGACATTTTCCATTATTCCCCACTCCTACTAAACCTGCTCCCACTTCTGCTGGGGACAGAATTCCCTCTCCCTGCAGGGCAGGTGGGGGACATTGCAAAGAACTCACCCCTCCCAGCCCTGAGATCCACCAAGTGAACAGAAAGGGGAAAAAAAGAGGACAGAGAGCAGGGGAGCCTGGGATTATTTTCTCCCAGAGCCATTATCCGGGGGCCTGTAGCACAATTAGCACCTGGAGAGGCTGCACTGCGATATAAATCTTTGTGACATTTCAGGACCGATTCCCCGCCAATTAGAGCACCCTGCTCTCGCCGTCAGCAGCCTCGCCACCACAAAGGCCAAGCCCAGAGGATGGAAAAATCCATCTGGAGACAAGGCAGGGCAGTGCAGGGGGCTGGAGCTGGGCCTCTCCCCTGCCAGCCTGGTCCATGCCCCATGGTTCTCCTCCTGTGCTCCTGTATCACGCCAGGTGGTGGGAATCATCCCCCTGGCTGCCCATCCAAAACCCATCCAAAATCCCCGCCCGAGCTCTTCCTGCAGTTTGGAGAAGCACCCAGGAGCTCCCTCCCTCCATCTCATCGTTAGGGATGGATGAGATGCTCTGCAGAAAGTGCTATTTTTGTTACTCAGTCCGGGTTTGCAAAGGGAGGAGCACCATGGACACGCCAATTCAGCCACTTTTTGGTCTGGATCCTAACCCCAAACTGATCTGTTTAAAACAGTCTTTCCCTGCAACCTTTCCTTTACATTTGCTTTATATCAGCCACAAATCTGAAAGCTCAAAAGCAAACACCAGACTACTTGGGTTTTGCCGAGGCAAAGGAGTGAAATCCAGTCAGAATGTTTTCCCAGATTTTAAATCCACTGACATTTGAAACGTTCCGTTTGTGAGCTGAACCCGAATGATTTTTTTTGATACCATCAATCCAAGCACCACTTCCAACCTCAACTGCCTTTTCCAAGCTATTTGCTCTGCCCTCTCCAAGAGCAATGTTCCTCCATCCCTCCTCCTGCTCTGAATTGCTGCCTCCAAGTGCTCTCTTGGGGAGATTTCTTTTGCATCACGGCTGCTTAGCCTTAAACCACAGAATCCCAGAATATTTTGGGTTGGAAGGGACTTTAAAGCTCATCTCATTTCACCTCTGCCATGGGCAGGGACACCTTCCACTATCCCAGGTTGCTTCAAGCCCCATCCAACCTCGTCTTGGACACTTCCAGGGATAGGGCAGCCACAATTTCTCTGTGCCAGTGCATGAGGAGGCCGAGCTATAAGGATTCCCTAATTTTATAGCAGTAATCCTGATTTTTTTGCTTTGACATCCTCCCACCAACCCCAGGGCACCAGGAGTGGGATGGGCTGGGAGAGGTTCAGGCATGCAGAGCTCAGCCTTGCTGTGGAATCCCCTTCGGTGCTCACAGAGCTAAAAATAATCATAAATTTCTTCCCCAGGTAGTGTTCTCCCATCCCTGGGGGAAATAAATCACAGCATCAAAGGGAAGGCAGCTCCAAAGGGCTCTGGCAGAGCCTCACATGCTCGGAGAGAGGCACTGGGGGGTGGATAACAGCAGCAAACCCCGTAGTCAGCAACCCCTCCCAGCCTGGTTGTTTTTCTCTTTTTTCAGTCTAACTTTTAATTATTTTTAAAGGTTGTTTGGTTTTTTTTCAGATCTGCTCAGGATTGAGTGGCAGAAATCTCAAATTTAATTTAATTAGCACCTCCTCCCTGCCTGGAAATGGCTTTTCTTCAAGTCTGACAGTTCCACCCTTTGACTGCCATCGCGCCTCCTTCCCTCTGTGTTTCCAAGGGACCTGAAAAATCTTATTCCCTGCTTTATTTGTGCTCCAGCCCCAGCAAAGACACACTGAAAGCTGCTGGGATGGTGGAGGGATGCAGCAAGCCCAGCAAGACTGGAAAGAAGCAGCACACACGTTGTTTTTTCCTTCTCCCTATCCTAAGGAGATGCTGATTTAATTGTATTTATTCCTTGGCAATTGGTGGCAGACGTGGAAGTGACAGTGACATTAGATGGAAGGCAGATAATAAATACCAGCATTAAAAACAAACCCATGTGTGGGTGCAAGCTCTGTAGATTGGCATCTGTGCAGGACGAGAGGCATCGGACAACATCCCATGGCAAAGCTCTCCATGCACAGCGTTAACAGAGCAGGAAAGGCACATAAAACCCAAAGATCCCCGCTGCTTTGACAAGCCCCGTGTGCTGAGGGCACAGGTAAAGCTCCCAGAGCAGCAGTTCCACGTGCAAATCCACTTGAATGAGCACAGAAGGAATCACCTCCCCGCTCAGGTGTCCTTTTCCCCAGGAGAAAAACATCCACGCAACCCCCTGCTTCCAGCAAGGGGCAGAATTGGCCCTGGATACATCCCTCCAGCAAGGCAGGAATTTGTTATTCTAAATACACACTAATTACACATCACTGGGGAGAGCAGGAAGACCCTGCCTGGCCGCATGAATGTGCCTTGATTGGCACGGCAGGCTCGGCGGCTCTGTGTCCTAACAAGGGTGCCGTGTTTGCTGATGGGAACAGGGGCTTTGGGGGGCTCCCTGGGAGCACCAGGCTCGGCATTAAAGTGCCTCGAGGCTCCCTGGGAAATCAGCACGGACCTCACTGCAATCAGGGACACCGAGGTTATGCTCATGATTAGCTCGGAAAAAATATCAGTGCAGGGAGGGGAGCGCTTCCAGCTGCCCGTGTGCCTGGGCTTCGCTGGGGTTATGCAGAGGGATATTGGAAGCGATATTTGGTTTCTTGCTGAGAAATGGACCTCTCTCAAATCCTTCTGCCTCAGTTTTGGACAGGTTTGGGGAGCTTGATGTCGTGCTGGGGAGGAGGGCTTGCAGTGCCTGCTGATAAACCCGCATTTCCAGGGGGAAATTGGGTATTTAAAATTGTCTGATTTCAGAGATGTTTTCTAAAGAGAAAAGCAAGAGAAAAGCCAATCCCACTCGGCCATGCCCTTGGCCCCAGCAGGTGCTGTTTAACCCCTTTGCCTCCCAAAGTGTTTTGCTCTGGGGTAGCAGAGTCCCTTATGAAAGCCATGGTCACTGATAAGTGTTACTATCACACGTCACAGTGACTTTCACGCTGGTAACCACTAAGATGGGACTGGATTTGCACTGGGAAGCAGGAAAACACTGGATCAGGGACTGAACCTCATCACAGCACGATGGAGGGAAGGGACAGCAAGTGGGGACAGAGCCTGGATCTCTTCATTTCCAGGCAGTCTCCTCCACCAGGCACTTCGTGCCTCCCCAGCCAGCGCTGAAAATTAGGAGAGGGACAGGTGATACCTTTATGGGCACAACAAGAGGGAACAGACCTGAGGCTGATGGAAACTTGTAATTTGGGAAAGAACTTCCTTACTCTGCAGGTGAGCACACACTGGAACAGGCTGCCCAGAGAGGAGTGGAGTCTCCACCACTAGAGGTATTCCAGAAGCACCCACAATCCTGTGCCATGTGCTCTGGGATGACCCTGCTCGAGCAGGGAGGTCGGAGCAGGTGACCCACTGCGATTCCTCCCAACCTGACCCATTCTGGGGCATCCAAAAGCAGAGACTCCCAGACATTCACAGCAGGAGCAAAGGTGACACAGCCACATCTCTCTTCTCTTCCTCGAGCAACTCAGAAACATGCTACCCTCGCTTGCCTCCTTCTCCCTCTGCTCTCCAACACCCCACCGAGCCTGACCCTGCTCTTCTCCAGGTGCTGACCCTCCCCTCTCCTGTTGTTCGAGCACACACAGAGCATTGTCCTTTCTAAACAGAATCTACTACCCTGCAATTACCGAGCGTGGAGAGGAGGACGGGAGTTGTATTGACTTACAAAGCCCACACGGTTGGAATGCAGCCCAAACAAATCAATGGCATATTTAGCCAAATAAACTGCTCTAGCAAGCTGATGACTCCAGACCTCCACTGGTCTGGAAGATATTTTACTGGAATGCCTGGTGCTTTGCAGGTGGAGCAGTTTTAAAAGCATGAAGCAAATAAATGTAGCGACAGACAAGGGGAAATGGTTCAACGCTCAAAGAGAGCAGGTTTAGATTAGACATAGGGAAAAAACTCTTCCCTGGGAGGGTGGGGAGGCCCTGGCACAGGGTGCCCAGACGAGCTGTGGCTGCCCCTGGATCCCTGGCAGTGCCCAAGGCCAGGCTGGACAGGGCTTGGAGCAGCCTGGGACAGGGGAAGGTGTCCCTGCTCATGGCAGGGGGGGGGATGAGATGAGATTTAAGGTCCCTTCCATTCCAAACCATTTTGGGATTCTGAGATAACATCAGTGCTATGAACATGATTTCCATATCAGCAGAAGGTTCAACCAGGTGATGTCCTAGAAGTTTCATCAGACTTAATTTATTACACGACTCTGTCCATGTTGGCAACCACCCACAGTCATTTCCTCCTTTCCATGAAAATCTGAGCGTGAGGAAGGATTGGCGACTCTGTTCTGGGGTCACAGCTCTCGGGGAAGCACAGATGGGAAACCAAGAGTGTTGAAGAAGAGAAGCTACCAGGGAAGAGAGAGCTCTTCAAGAAAAGCCAACTCTCTTTGAAATAGCAAACCCGGTCAGTTTTACACCCCAAATGGCTCCCAAATTTGATCTTTAACAGCCGGAGCAGATGTTGGATTATTTGCACCCCAAAACTATCTCCCTTCCCCAGAAAAGTCAATCCCACCACACAGATTGTACACCAGCCCATGAATGAGGCCAGGTTGCAATAATCACTGTACAAGCACCAAACAGGTCCTGGAGCAGACTGGATCTGCTCTTCCCAGAGCTTTGTGTCCAGGGAGCAAAAACATTTCCCACACAGAAGCCACAAATCAAATAACCAGAGCACTCGGGGTCATCTTCTCCAAACCTTTGAAAAATGTATATGTTATTACACAGACACACGTCAACAGGGAACGTAATTTGGACAGAAAGACCCGGAATGTTTGTTTTGCAAAGTGCTTTTGGAAATGGACATTTTCCAGGTTTTTTAATTTTTCCTTTTCTTTCACTCTTGGCTGAAACTCTTCGCCACGTTTGGCAGGGCTTCACAGATGGCGCTGGCCGACCCACAACTGAATTTTTCCAGAGAATAAGCTATTTGTCCAAAGGAAGAAAACATGCCCAGATTTTCTAGGTTCCAACCCTCTCCCACGCTGCTCTTCCTGCCTCTGCAGCCGTCGGCTCGCCCACCCCGAGGCAGAGAGGACGGCGTGGAGGGAGGCTCCTCGGGGAGGTGAGGAGTGATTCCCTCCTCAGGAGAGGGATGCAGTGGGCTGGGAGCATCCCCGGCCAGGAGCATCCCCTGCAAGGCCCATCCCTTACAAGGAGCATCTTCTGCCACGAGCAGGGGATGACACAACAGCACCTGACACCTCCCTGCGCTTTCCTTCTCCCTGTGGGAATGAGGAGGGATATTTGCACCCAATGGAGCTGTCTTCTTGCTGAGCAAGTTCTCTGCTGCCCACAAACAGGATGCAAAGCTTGGCCTGGGTGCATGGGAATGTCGTGATTTGCAAGTAAACAAATGTGCTGGGTAAGATTTGCTCTATCGCCGGGCAAATCCTCTTTGAGTCTGAGCCTCGGGAAGCGGAGCCAGAGGAGGAGATTAATCCCGAGAGCCCCTATTCAGCAAGCTCAGCACTGAGTCAGGCTGCGGGGGGTGTGCCCGGGAGATGTGGGTGCTCATCCATCGGGATGCATCCCACTGGCACACCCTGATCTCCCAGCACCTCCGGGAGAGCTGGGAGAGGCTTTTTAAGGACACTTAGAAACCTCTTTGCAGCCCCCAGCGGGAAAAGGGAGACAAAGAGCTGCCACTCCGCCCGTGTGCAGGCAGGAAGGGACCAACATCCCATGTTCCTGCAGGGGATGCCAGCTCCCTTTCCTGCTGCAACCCCAAAGGCAGCCCAGCTCCCTCCTCACCCTGCAACACCCCCAAAGCTGTGATGCCACCACCTCAAAAGGACCATGGGGATGGATGGCACGGGGGAGCAGAGGGACAGTGCCCTGCCCTCCACTTCTCCTCAGCTCCAAGGCTCTCTGACGGACAAAACAGCCCCCAACCCTAATCCCAATCTCCTTACTGAGATAACACTCAGCCCCTGATCCACAACTGGGGAACAGGGAGTGTTTGTCCATGCCGGTGATGGGAAGTCTGGGTCCTACACACCCGACTAAATCCCTGCTTAGCTGAAACTCCCTGCAGTTTTGGGGGCAAGACCGAGAAAGGAGACAGAGATTTAATGCCCTGGAAAAGCAGGCAGGCACCCAGAGGGATTTCCAAAGGCACGGGAGTCAGGGAAGCGGGGAAAGTCTTTGTGGAGCTGACCCTTAGCTCCACCAGCACCCCCCAGCCACAGCCCTGCCTCGATCCCTGACAGCATCGACAGGAGCAACACGTTCTGAGCTGATACACAGAGAGGAGCGGGGATTGCAGGAGCTGGGGGAAGTCACCACATGGCCGCGTCTGCAGCAGCTGAGGAGCGAGCTGTCGGTGTTTGCTCACAAACAATATGCTCGTCAGGATCTGGCCTCGTCTCTCAACTAGAAGATTTCCTTATGGAAGTTTCTCTGCAGTGAGCAACGCTGCAGAACACGCACGGCGGGATCGGTCTGGCATCCAGAGCCCCCAAGGAGAAGGCACGGCCAGTGTTCTAAACACCTCTCCATCAGATCTGGCTTCCAATTAACTAAATATTGCTTAATATCATTAAAATATCTTTCCCTCCTTGCCTGCAGTGCCCTTATGGTGCTGTTACCCTGCTGGTTTTGTTCTAGCAAGAACCCAAAAGAAGTTTTTTTTGGTTTGTTTTTATTTTCACCCTTTCGCTTACCAAAAAAAAAAATCGAAAAATAAACTAAAAATCTATTTCTGGTTATTTGTGGCTTTGCTTCCTGACAGGTTCACACCTCTGCTGTCCCTTCAGAGGATGCATCAAACACTTGTGATGCGCCAAGCGACCTGGAAGAGGCCCCAGCTGGAGCTGTGACATGATACCCGGTGCTGGAGGAGCAGATGCCGCCTCATTTTCCCAGGAAGCCCAACGGAGCCTCAGTCACGAGG
>VWZT01015540.1:184255-194356 GCA_013397055.1 Pachycephala philippinensis | reverse complement strand
AAGTGGGGGAAGGGAAAGAGAGGGGAAGGGGAAAGAAAGAGTGAGAAGGAGGATGAAAGAGGAGCGGAGAGGGGAAGAAAGGGAGGAAGGAGAAGAAAAGGGGGAAGGGGAAAAAAGGGGGGAAGAGGAAAAGAAGGGGTAAAGGAAAGAAAGGGAGGAAAAAAGAAAGAAGGGGGAAGGGAAAGAAAGGAAGGGAAAGAAAGAGAAAGGGAAGGGCAGGGAAGGGAAAGAAAGGGGGGCAAAAGGAAAGAAAGAGGATAAGGAAAGAAAGAGGATAAGGAAAGAAGGGGGAAGGAAAAGAAGAGAAGAGGAAGAGAAAGGGCAGGGAAGGGAAGAAGGAGGAAAGGAAAAGTGGGAAAAGGAAAGGGTGAGGAAAGGAAAGGGGGCACGAGAAAAGAAAGGGAGAAGGAAAGAGGAAAGGTGGGGAAGGGAAAGAAAGGAGGAGCAAGGAAAAGAAGGGGAATAGAAAAAAATAATTTTCAAATCCTTTGAAAAGAGAAAAATTCAAACAGAAAGGAAAAATAGAAAAGGAAAAAAAGAGAAGAAAAGTAAGAAAGGGAGGGAAAGGAGAAAATAATGCAAAGAAAGGAAAGGAAAAAGATTCCCTGACTCCACAATGCCGGCAGCGTGGGAGAACAGAGCTATGCAGGAAATTGATTTTGTGACAAAAGTGAAAAATCAGGTGAAAAATTGTTTGAGTCAAATTAAATATTTTGTTCAACCAGAAAATAAAGGTTTTGTTTCATTGTCAGGTGTTCTCTGGTTTAGGTAGCAGGTTTCTCTGACCTTAATAACCACAGTTTGTTACATTTAGCAAAACAAACCCCCCGAAAACAGTAATTGAAACGAAAATCCAAATATTTTTCTGGAAAATGAAACAAGTTTTCTAGATGTTTTTTTTCTTTCCCTGACCCAAAATTGGTGGTTTGAGCTCAGTTCAGTAATAATTCCAGTCAACGCAGACCTCCCTTTTCAAGGGAAATTATGATGACCATGAAAACCTGTGATGGGATGCAGCAGATGGAATTTTTTAAGCACAGCTGTGAGCAGCTCCTGCCTGCAGAGACACGCGGGGTATTGGGGAGAGGTTTGCAACTATTTCCCTTTTTTTCAGTTGTTTTCGTGGGTTTCTTTTCAATTGTGAACATGCAGAGTTTCCCGGGAAGGATTTTAACCACGTGTAGACATCAGCGATCCCAAATGCCCCCCAAAAGGAGTCAATCAAGGTCAGGCTGGATGGGGCTTGGAGCAACCTGATCCAGGAGGATGTTCCCGTGGCAGAGGATGGAATGAGGTGGGCTTTAAATCCATTCCAAAATCCATTCCAACCCAAACCATTCTGGGATTCTAATACAAAAAGCCTCCCCGGGCTGGTGTCCCCCCCAAGGGGCAGTGGGATTTTCTCCTTCATCCTCACTCCTGGTGCCACCAGGACAATTGGAGCTGAGACAGGGGCACATTTCCTAGGGACAGCGGGGTTCATCCCTGTGCCTGAGCCTGAGGGGTGCTGGCTCCTCCTCAGCTCCTCCTCTGCCCCTGCAGCTCGGGGGGATGAGGGGATGGGGACAAGGGACCCGCTGACCCCAGGAGCACCCGGGTGGTGACGGTCCCCTTGCAGCAGCACCTCCTGCACAGCTCCATCCCCATGATCCCTTAGGTTTTGACTTTTATATGTTTCCAATGCTGCATTCCCAGTGTGTGACTCTGCAGTGCCCTGCAGCCTGGGAGCTGCTGCTCTCTCATGCTGAGACAGACAGAACAAAGCCTCTCCAGGCTGCTCTCCAAGGACACCCAGCTCAGCCTAGGCCCAAAATGTGTAACCCAGCATCTTGAGAAGGGGGGCAAGCTGAGGGGAAATTCCATCATTAGCTAAAGTTGAATTGGTGAAATTGGGTTGAGATGCAAATGGAGCAAAGCTATAAAAGTGTGAAGAACTCGTGACTCGGGGTCCATCTTGGGTGCAGCCTTTGGCCTGCCCAGGGTGTGCCTCTGAAGGCCTTTCAAATAAATATCCACCTTTATTCCCTTACGCCTGTCCAGTCTCTGTTTCTGGGTTGGCCTCTTTAGGCATCACCCACAGCCCATTTAATCCCCAGTTTTTCCATGCAGTTTCCTGCGAGTGCATTTCTGCATTTCCTGCTCTGCCAGGACCTGGAGTGAGAACACAAATTCACTCCACGTGCTCTGAGCAGCCTCAGATCAGACCTGGAGCTCCGGGAGCCCCTGACCCACGCACACAGCACCCCTGGGAACAATTCCCACAGCCCTTTTGGGGCTGGGCATCCTGAATCCCTTCCCAGCTTCACCTATTCCCACGAACATCACAGAAACCTGGTTTTTATTTAATTCTCCTCTTCCCCTGCCGCTTGCAAGACGGTCTTTATTTATATAATACATTTCATATCCAAGACATCGCTGAGAGCTCTACACAAATATTAATTACCAAGCCCTAGGTGGTAAATTATAAATATCCGTTCTCTCCAGATTAAAAAAAAAAAAAACAACGTTTAATAATAATAATAATAAAAAAGACTGCACTGTGGCACATAAAGTGCTACATGAAGGAGCACTCCTTTGCTACAGGGCTGCTATAAAACACACCAGAGCCCAGAAAAGTTAAAACAGGGGATGGCTGAGGGTCAGGCCACCAAGCTGGTGATGCACAGGCAGCTGGGCAGGAAACACAGCAAGGAATTCAGTGCTAATAATGATGGGTGGGAGCAACCTCTGGCGAACATCTGGCAGTGGGGGCTCACAGCCCCTGAGCACGTCTCCTCTGCCTGGCCTTTGTGGAGCAGCTGGAAAAGGCTGCCTTGTGCCATCTCTGCTATCCCACCTCGCAGGCAGAGCAGGGCAGCATCCCCTGCTTGTGTGACACGGGTTGTAGCCAGCAGGATTGCTGTGCTGCACCGTGTCACAGTCCCGACAAGGCGATGATGGCCTCGCCGGGTACAAGGCCAGGTGTAACAAGGCAGCAGCTGCTTTTTGGTTCTGCTCTGGGATCTCTCGTCCTTGCAGAGCACATTTTTGGGGTGTATTTGACACTTCTTCCCCATGCAGAAGCTGCCACAGCTGACAGCAGTGAGCAAGCACAGCAGAGATAAGACCCTGGCAAGATAAGAGATGCAGGGTCGGTTCTGCTTGGCCACAGAATGAGGCAGTCCCTGGTCCAAACAGAGAAAAACAGAAATGGAGTTGGAAGGAGCCACAGGGATCTCCACATCCAGCTCCTGGCCCTGCACAGACACCCCAACAATCCACCCCGGGCATCCCTGGAGCTCTGGCAGCCTCGGGGCCGTGCCCATTCCCTGGGGAGCCTGGGCAGTGCCCAGCACCCTCTGGGGGAAGAACCTTTCCCTGAAATCCAACCTAAATATCCTCAGACAATGCAAAACCACAACCAAGAAAAGCGCCACACACATCCAACCTCCAGATCCTTCTGGCTGCCCTGTTGTGACGGAGCAGGACCTTGGGAAGTAGCTGATGTCCAAGATCTGCATCCACCTTCCACGAGGCAAGGAGGAGGAGATAAAGTTTCCTCTCTCAGTCTTTCAGCTCCTACCACAAACCCACATCAGGCCATGCTGCTGCTGCCCAATCCCCAACACCTCCATTCTCCCCAGCAGCTCCTGGGGCCTGGGCAAGACTCACCAGATCTCTCCCACCACTCAAGCAAATCCTCCAGGCACAGTTCACCTCCCACATCCCAGACCAGGAGCAGTTTGCTGCAGTTCTTGCTCTTTGCATCCTTCCCAACCCCGCTCAGCTTCAAATCAAGCACTCAAATACTTCACTTCCAAGCTGCGGATGGCACAAGCAGGGCAGATCGTTCAGGGCTTGGAAATATTTATTTATGAATACTTTTTCTCTTTAATTTTGATTTTCCTCATTGCTGCCTGCTGGCCTCCCCCCCTTTTTTTTTGTAGTATAGATCAAAGCAATCACAGAAAAGGACAAACCCCAGAGTGGGGAGGCAGCAATCAGAGCCAGTGGAAAGGACACTCTGGGAAGCCAATGAAGATGGGAAATAACATTTACCAACACGGGGCTCAGCAGGCCCAGGGTACTTTGCCTGGCTCTTTGAACAGTGTGTGCTCCTCTTTCCCTTTGAGTGCAGCTGCTCCCTGAGGAAGGGCACCTGAGGATAATAACACCGGGATGATCCCTGCAGCAGCCTCACGGTGCTGTGATTTCTGCTTGCACGGCTGGCAAAGCCCAACTTTGAACACAGGGGGTGTTTAATGACTTTCTCTGGCCGCTGCCTCCCTCCATACCAAACCCCAGCGATGTTTTAGGGCTCGGGAGCAGCTCCCTGGCCCCAGCCGTGGTTGGCAGCAGGGCTGAGCGCTCTGCAAGGGGCAGGCAGGAGGCTGGACACAGCACTCTCCTCCTGCTGCCCTCATCTCACACAAAATACCAAGCAGAAAGAGACAGCGGCTCCGCTTGCCACCTAATTTCAAAGGCTGGTGCCTCCAGCTGCCTCTTCAAACCACCCTGGAAGAGGAAGGCAGCTTCATTTGGCATTCCTTTAGCAAGAAAAAGCACAAGTCCTGCGAAAAGCCACGAGCAGGATGTCATAACTATTTACTGCTCGCCCACAGCGGGCTGCTGCTGCAGCGTTATCCTCCCCAGCACACACCTCCCATTCCCAAGGAACCAGTGAAGCACAACACATCTTCAGAGGGATGACATGGAGAGACACGAAGAGAAGGACAGGGGGAAAAACACCTCCAGCTTAGGAGACTGCTGGATTTTCAAAGACACCTCCCATCTATGCACACAGAGAGCAACCATTGACTCTCCAACATATTGGAGGTTGGACATGGAAAAACCTCCCCCTGTTCCCCTTTTTCTACCTCAGCTCAATGTCTTGGAGGAAAGATTTTGTTGATCCTGGCTACCACCACCATGATGGAGGAGACGGAGCACACTGGGCTGCCAAAGTGCCCCTCATCCATGGCCCAGGACCTGGACAGCTCCACAACTCCCAGGGAGCAGAGCAGGATGTCCTACAGACTGTGGTGCGTCAAGACACGCAGGGAGCAATAAGACCACCCATAGCCATGATGGTTTTCTCCCAGTCCTGATTCTCTCCTCCTCCTCCAGCCCCAGCTGTGGCCAGTGGGTCCAATTTCACAGCTGCTCAATTCCAAATTGGACTTCTGCTTCCCAGCTGTCCTCCCACTCCTTCATTTGTTTGCTATCAGCTTTAATTAGGAGAGGTTTCATTGCCTGACACATCCAAGTCTCTGCTCCGGCTCCTCCAAGGCCACCTTCCTCACCCGCTCCACACTGAGGGGTTTGAAGGCTTCCCTTGGATCCATCTCCTTGTCTCCTGCGCTGCCAGCCAGGAATCAGTGTGGGGTGAGGGGACACAGGCCCCCACGCCAGCCATGGGCACCTCGGCCAGGTCTCTCCTGCCTGCTCCTGCCGAGCCCTGATGCAGAACTGAGCTGGAGAAATCAAAGCTGATTCCAATCTTATTATCCAACACGGCCCTATCAGCTGAGACAGCGACATTTATCACATTAATAGGAATGATAGAAGAAAACTGGGATCCTGTCCAACAAGAGCACTTTATCACATGTTGCACTGTCTTACAAATCCAATTATCACCAGCCGAAGGTCTTAACGGCCCTCCAAGAGTGGCTCTGGAAACCTTAAAAGACTATAAAAGCACTTGTCCAGAGCCTGCAGCATCACCCCTGCCAGGGCTTGGGAAGAAGCATCACGTCCTATTCAGGAGACGGGAGCAGCTTCATCCCAGAAAAAGGAGACAGCTCTCACCAGGACACTGCCACCACGGCTTGGGAGAAGGAAGGAGCAGCTTTATCCCAGAAAAGGGAGACAGCTCTCACCAGGACACTGCCACCACGGCTTGGGAGAAGGAAGGAGAGAGCCACGTGCAGCCAGCCCAGCTACACAACTCAGGGAAGAGAATCCCACCACCAACGGGGCAGGGATGAAAGCAGTGCCTGCCCTGCCAAACCACACCCCAGGGGACTGGGGATGCCTCAGGATGCTGCCCACAACCTGTGGGATTTATCCACGCAAAGCCTGAGGTGCCACCCAAAGGAGAGGCAATAAGAGCTTGCTCTTCTCTTCTCTCCTCTCTGGTTTTCCAGACCAAGAACAGCAGCAGGAACTGACCTCTCCAGGCACAATCCCAAAGGATTCTGCTGCTCCCTTGGCCTCCTGGCCTGTCTCACTATGAAAAGACTCGAGCAAAGCTTTTCTCAGCTCTCACTGAATGAGAAACAGTCAACCCAGCATCAATTCCCTTATTTCCCTTCAGCCGTCAGTTACTAAGGTTGAATTCCAGCTTGATCCCAAATGATTTTTTCCCCCATTTTCAATACTGCAAGCAAAGCAAAAAGCAATAAAATTTACTTTTTCCTGCCTCCCGTTGCTCTAATGATCGTATCTTAAATAATTTATCCACTCCTCTTCCACACTCACGCCCTTCCCTCCCCATTTCCCAAGCATAATTCAGCATTCCTCCTCCTGCCCCACTTCAGCAGGTCAGGGATGATGACCAGGAGAATTTGTCACAGTGGGACAGGCTTTTCATGTCATTCTGCTCCACTGAGCAGCCAGAAACAGCTTCTTGGTGCCATCTCTGGCCCTGTGCAGTCATTCTGCAACTCCCCAGGGCACGCGTGGCACGGAGACACCTCCAAAGCCACCTCGAGTTAAACATCTGGGCACCATCCACATCTTCCAAAGGCTGCTTTGAATTTCAGCAGGACGCTGGGACCAGGCGAGCGTGATGACAGGAGAGGGACAGACAAGGTGCAGGGCAGTGGAAAATCCCAGAGCTGGCTTCAGCCACGTGAGGAGCAGCAGAGAGGAACAAATTCTGCTCTTGTTTGTGCTGCTGTGGGCACAACAGGGAGTGTTTGATTCCTTTTGGCCTGCCTCCTGTGAGGGGTGCAGGGAGCTCAGAGAGGGTTTGGAGGTGCCTCATCCCACTGGATGGGGATGGCAGCCAAACCACCCTGGGCGAGGAGAAACAGGACACGGCTGCCTGGACCTTGGAGGGGTCTTGACAGCTCTGCCAAAATCCGTCCCTCATCCTGTTGCCACCAACACAAGCAGGTTTGTGGGATTAAGGCAGAATAGCAGATAAAGGCAGGACCAATTTTGTTGGAGCAGAGGCAGAGGTGACACAGACTCAAGCAGAGAGGGCTAAAGCATCCCTTGGATGCTGCCAGAGGAGATGGTCCAACACCAGGGCGGGAGATGGGGACTGTATCTAGACAGATGTAGCACAGCCCCTGATCAGACACCAGCCTCACGGGCACAGAGCCTTTCCTGGCTGCTCACCAGCTTCCCCAGGCACAGCAGGTCCCTCTAATCTGGATTATTCCTGCCTGCAGGAATCAAGCCGCCACAAACGGAGCTTTGCCCTCGCGAAGCCCAGGCAGGAGAGAAGCAGCTGCCTCGCGTAATCTCTGCCGCGCCGCCATGAACCGATGCCCCCCGACCCCGGGGCCGACGTGGGAATGCCTCTCCTGATTCCATTTCCAGGCATTTCTGCTAAATAAAGCAACAACCAGGCAAATTACCCCGCTTCTCTACAGGGTCCCCCCTTTTGTGGCCGTGGCACAAGGGAGCAACGTGCTTATCCACACCTGACTGGCATTACCAGTGCCGGGAAACAAGGGTCTCCATCGTGCTGCTCGTACATATTTAAAGTGATTTAATGGTTGTCATTCATTATTAACCACGGTTATTAGAGGGATGCCTAGGAACACATGGAGAACGGGATCTTTGCCTGGCTAGACGCTGCACAAACACTGAGCAGAATAAAAAGATCTCTTCTAGGAAAAGCCCCGCTCTGATAAAACAGCAGCACTTGCAGGAAATATTTGGATTTTGGGGGCAGGGCAAAAAGAGAGAGACACACATATTTCATAAAAGCTTTTCCAGTTTTTAATCCTGGTGCGTTTCATGGCTGCCTTGTCCCAGCAGGACTTGCTGCCCTCTCCTTACTCAGGCTGAGGTGGCCTGGGAGCCCCTGTGAGGGGCACAAGCTTCGCTGAACAGGATGAGATAAAAAAGATCCTCCCTCTCCCCGAGCATCACCCTCCAAAAGACTCCTGGCAGGGATAAATCCAGTCAATTCACAAGGCAGTGGGGAAAAAACCACACATTTGCAAAGCGCTGTCGATGTTCTGGGCATTAAAGAGACATTTTAATAAGCACCATAATGGAAATTTATGTCAGGGTCCACAAAATAATACAGATGGCGGTTTATGCAGCCCTTGTATTTAAAACAAAGTAAATTATACGATCCTAAAACAATAGAAGAAATTGTAAAGCACACAAAGAAATTGAACATATCCAGCTCCTTCTCCAGCAGCACGGGCAGGACCCAGCATCCCACAGCCGGATGCTGCCCCTTACAAATCACTTTGTTGCCTTCACTCATTCCTAATTAAAATAAAAAGCAGCTCCCAAGGCTTGGAGAACACAAAGGACCCTCTCCACGTGTGTACAGCGAGGAGATGGATGACAGCAAGGAGCGGTGGATGAGTGGGGGGATGGAGGGGAGAGAAAATAGGAACGGGGGGGAAGCAAAGAAACTATCAAAAAATAGGATTTTTGAAAGCGCAGCTTTAATCTTTTCAGAAATGATGGGGATTTGGTGAAGCTGAGAAGCACATCAGGAATCCTGGAGGCACACCCAGAACTGAGCACGGGCGCCTTGTCCTGGCACAGCATCCCTGCCTGTGCCAAGGGCACGAGGGGCTCCCGGTTCTCCCAGCCCTTTCCCTACTCTGCAAGGGCTGAGGGGTTGGGGACACTGAGGAACGAGCCCAAACGCGTGCCTTTGCACTTCCCTACCACCTGATTTCCTCTTGGTAATATATCTCCCACATCCTTTCATTTCTCACAACTGTGGAGGAAAACAGGGGAAAAAGCCCAAAGCTCAGCCAGCGCTCGTTTTTAAGCCCCTCGAGGTTTTGCTCGGCTCTGGGAGGTGCAGCAGGTGCCCGGGCTGGGTGTTCAGTGCAGTTTGTTTTCAGCCCACAGAAGCATTTACCGGGTGGATTTTCTCCCATTTCCACAGAGCCCTGCACACTGAGGCTGAAAGCTCTGCTAAAAGGAGCTGTCAGGGCACATTATCCAGAGGGGCTGATGCCTCTGGAGGAAGGGAAGTTGAAACTCTGAGTGAGAACGAGGAGAGGTGACCGACAGACGAGATGTGCATTAGAAGGGACAAAGACACTATCAAGAAGGACACGATCAAGAATTTTAAAATCCATTCGGTGCTTAGTTTTGGATGGACTAAGAGCTCCTGGGCTTTCTACCCATCCTGCAGCCATCATCCAGTGGAATCCACTGCCTCCTGAATTTGTCTTTCCAATGGGATTGACAGTATAAGGTTGTCCTGTAGCACGAGTCCTCCTAATTCTCCTGAGCATCAGGCACAGGCTGGCATCAATTCCTCTTGGAGATGCTCTCTGCTGATCTCTGATGGGGCTGAGGATCTCCACACCCACCACTTACAGCTCCACGTTTCGGTTAAATTAATTTGAATTAATTGAAATTTGGTCCAAGTGGCAACACAAC
Organism: Pachycephala philippinensis; assembly: GCA_013397055.1. NCBI lineage: Eukaryota > Metazoa > Chordata > Aves > Passeriformes > Pachycephala > Pachycephala philippinensis. Next base: position 184,777 of record VWZT01015540.1, on the reverse strand, counting down.
AACATTTTGCAAAACTCCAGGCCAGGTTGGACATGCCCTGGGCAATCTGATCTGGCAGGTGGATCCCTGCCCATGGCAGGGGGGTTGGAGCTAAGTGATCCACAAGGTCCCTTCCAACCCAAACCATTCCAGGATTCTGTGAAAATTCCCAGTGCATCCTGAGACTCCAGCAGCAGCTGGGCTCAGAAAAGCAGCAAAACAGAGCTGGTGCTGCACCTCGTGTGCTCTATGACAACACCCCCAGCGACCTGCCCTGGGGCCAAATTCCAACTCCCCAAACTGCCAAAAAACAGGACGGGGAACCGGGACAGACGCTCCATGAGCCCTTTTATTATTTTATCAGTCTCACTGACAGAGTTGAGACACAGGAGATGATACAGGCACACGTAGTTGCAGAATTCCAGAGACTTCCTGGTTACAGAGCATTCTTAAAAGTGTTTCAGCCTACGGCATACCTCTAAAAACTACAGACAGTTCTCTTAACCAGTCTCTAATAGTGCCCGTGTGCTTGTTATAAACAAT
>VWZT01015540.1:150974-176169 GCA_013397055.1 Pachycephala philippinensis | reverse complement strand
CGCTCGGAACCAATTCCCGATTTGGAGCTCAGCATTTTCAGCCGCGGAAAAAAGAAAATAAAAAAGCAGAGAGCGCCGGGGTGGGGGAAGAAATCAGGCAGATCTCCACGGCTGGAATTTATTCTGGTGTGGAGAGGCCCGAGCGAGGCCGGAACGCTCCCTGCACCCCGCTCGTGACCTATTTCGAGGACTTACAAGTTCATTTCTGAATGAACAACCGTCCACAGGCGGCGGAACAAATGTAACACGGCCTTCAAGGGCTCTCCAGCCACGTTCCCCGGCGGCTCTGAAGGTGCAAGGGCTGGTCAAAGATGGTTTTTTTCCTCCCTGAAATTGCTTATATAGAAAAGTCTTTCTCCTCAGCCACTGTCTGCTGTCTAACAAAGGCTCTGCATATGCTGGAGCCCCAGTCTCATGGGGCTGCTGTAATAGCTGGGCTCTCTTACCTAGCCACCTCTTTTAATGAAATTTATAGAAATTTAATATCTCTGAGACCTCTTTCCTTCTGTCAAATTGGGTAGAAATTGGCCAGGAATTGGCCAAAGGGCTCAGAAACATCGGAGGGGTAGGAGTGGGTAAGGCAGACAGACAGGGACCGATGATTGCACAGACTCCTCTGGAAGGACCCAAACTAAAAATCAATATCTTTTTCTTTTGTCTCTGTGGGTTTGTATTTCTTTTTTGGTTTTGCTGTTAGGAAGGTGGTTTTTTACACAGAAAAATTCCACACGGAAGGTTTTCTATGGCAAATGCACAATGGGAAGCTTTGAGCCAGCACCGCTGGGAGCTGCAGGACACCCTTTGGAAAGGGGACACTGAGAATCACTCCCCCCTCTCCTTAACACTCAATACCTGGGGTTTTTCCCAAATTCCATTGCCACAATGTCTAAACCCATGAGACATGATGGAAAAGCAGAGGTTTTGTGCCTCAGAGAGGCATAGAGCCCCGACACATTGATCCAGCTGGAGGATCAACTCCACAAACTGGAAAAAGACACTTTACCTCCCTAAATCTCACCACGAAACACCAGTGGCCTCAGTGAACAAGCTCATTCAGCCTCAAAATTGAGAGAAAATGAGAAAAACTTTGGTGGAGCTGTTTAAACCCCTGCTCCAGAGTCATCTCCAACTGCAGGCGCTCCATCTGGAGCCACATTGACCAGGTTTTTTGTTTCTGGAGCGAATTCTATCACCCAGCAACTGCCTGAGCCAGCTGGGAGCTGAGGGGTTTCCTTGAATTATATTAGAGGGATAATCTCCTCACCCTGGCTCGGGAAGCAGGGGGGTCTTAACTCCATTACTAAAGTCGACAGAGCAGATGGGCGCAAAGCTTTCGAGGAAAATGGATGCTCTGCAGAATTTCACGAGCTAAGCAGGGCAAACACGGAGGGAGCCATCCCAGACTGCTGAAATGCAGAGGATTCCACTTAATTCCTAAAGGAAGTTTGTTCAGGCTTTAGCAAAGGGCAAAGCCTTGCCCCCGCAAGGGGCAAGACGCTCTTGCCAAGTACAACAATATCTGGGTTTTGTAGCTCGCCCAGTTCCAGCCGGCCAAATCCTCAAATAATACTTAAAGATATTCTCCGAGGCTGGGCTGGACATGGAGAGCTGCTGCTGGAGCTCTCCAACACTTCCTATCCAAGGGGTGATGGAGCTTTGGCAGGCTCGCCTGAAATTAAGCTTCCAAAGGGTGGCTAATGGGATTCCTTCCTGTCCTTTCAGCCCCTTCAGAAATGCCTGATTTAGGGGGAGACCTGGTGGACTGGAGGATTTTTTTGGTTCTCCTTATAATCTAAAGAGGGGAAAGGTGCCGAGGATCTCTTTATTCTGTCACAGGGTTTATTTCAGGTATTCAAATGCCCAAATCCACCCACCCTGATGTTCTCCTCAGCACAGACAGGCAGAGCTGCCAGTGTCTCCTTCCACTGCTCAGATTGATAGCTGAGCATGAAGCTGTCGAGCCTCTCCCAGACAAGGCACCGAGAGGAGTATTTTTCCTGCATTAACCATCTTACTCCTCCGCTTGACTGATTAGTTACTACGCAGGATCCTCTGGATTTCCATTAGGAAGGGAAAGTGATGACAGGAGCCCGTACTTCTGGTTAATTTTGCAATTTGTCACTTTTCTTACAAAGCAAACAAAGAAACCATCTGCAAACACACCGCACCCCTCTGGGAAAGGCAAAAGTAGCTCTGCAGGAGGCAATTCCCAGATTCCAGACAGAAAGGGATTCCCCCCAGACCCCGTTTCCTTGCACCACCCCTCCTGGCTGCCTCAGCACGGTGTTGGCTGTCACTCGGTGGCTCTCAGCCCTGCTCTGCCCCTCACCCCCAGCCACGCTCCGCACGCTGCATTCCCAACGAGGCCCCGGTCACAGCCACGCTCCTCCGGCTGCGCCGATTCCCTCAAGCACAGTGACCAGATAAGACCTTTATCAGTCAATTCTATTCCACAACAGGAAGAACACGGGGTGAAATTCAAAGAGGCTGGAGTCAGACTTCATAAAAAGGGCTGATTACCCACTTCACGAACCGGAGCAGCAGCTCCCTGCGCCTCTCCGGATTCTCCGTGTCGGTGCAGAGAAGGGATGCTCAGCCCTGCTCCCTTCTCCCTCTTTCCCAGCCAAGTGACATCTCTATCAGAGCTGAGGAGGCTCCCCAAACCTGTTGCTCGCTGCCTGGAGATCCTGAGCACAAGGTATGGAGCGAGGTGAAATACAGCATCTCTGCATTCCAACCGCTACCAGAACTCCAGCAGGGAAGGAAAATCCTTGAGGAGTTGAGATCCCCTCGAGCACCTCCCGTGGGAGCTATTTCCTTGCCTGGCTGCACCGCTGTGCACGTGTCACAGGGAGCTGAGGACGTGGTATGGCACAGACCTGCATGTCAGCCCCGAGTCTGGCTCAGAAATGAATGGTTTCTGCTATTTCCCCGAGGAGAGAGGAGCGAGCGCTCCCCGCACACACACAAAATCAATAAGTCGTTGGGTCTCGGGGAACAGCTCTTTTAATTACAGCTCTCCCCTGAGCTGGACGCAGGCTTTGCAGGTTGGCAGCGCAGTGGAAAACAGGGAAGGACAGTCCCTGGGGGTGTGCAGGGACCGCTGGTGATGCTGGAGGTGAAGAGAGGGAATTAACCATTTCTCCCAGTACATTCCCAGTCCCGCCTTGGCCCTGTCCCTTTCCAGCCCAGCCTCGCCTCACGCCCGTGTCAAACTCACACCAGACAGACACACGCTGCTGTTTATCATACAGGGATTTAATCCACAGAACCTTTTGCTGCTGGCTTTATCCATCGCATTTATCTGCTGATCTCTCCCATCTCATCTCGCATTCCGTGCAGCCTCCCCGGAGCTGCAGCTGGTTTGTGAGCAGCAGCATAAAGCCTGATTTAATACCTGGGAATGGGGAGCGGAGCCCTTTCCTAGGGAGCAGCAGCCGGGGTGACCCCTTTGCAAGGGGCATCGGGATGCTGCCAGTCCTGTCAGGGTTCTCCAAGCAAATAGGCCACTTGATCCCAAAAAACGCTGCCAGGAAAAAGGTGAGACCTTCGCCCGAAGCCTCCCCTGGGTTCAGCCAGCTCCCCCACCCCTCCTCCCTCTCGCCTGCTCCTTCTTTAACTCCGTTTCCAAGTGCTGAGTTACTATCAAGGAAGGTTTAATAGGATCCTGGATTTTAAAGCCACTGGCAACACAGTCTGGGCCTTTTATGGTTAGTAATGAATAAAAGAACTCAAATCACCTTTTTTTTTTCTCTCTTAACAGTCTCTGCCTACAAATTAAAGTCATTGTGCGTCTCTCTCTGTCTCACTCCTTTTGTCTTCCTCCAACACCATCCGAGCCCATGCAGCACTAGTCCAAAATGTGCCCTGCTTCCCTCCCCTCCTTTTATTTATTTTACAATATTTACCCCTTCCAAATCTCCCCACTACTTGCTCTCATTTCTATTCCACCTTTTTTCTTGCTATCCTTTCCTTTCTTTTTTTATTACCCCACATTATCACGGGAGCAATGACATTTTGGAACCCCACTGCAGAATGAAGCCCTTGACTCCTTTCCCTAGAGCTGGCAACCAGCCCTTCACGGTAGAAAAAGCCAAAATTGCTACTATCTTGTCACCAATTCTGGTTATTTTTAGCACTCTTTCCCTTAAAGCGCCAGCTCCCCGAATCATGTGATTACGACATGAATCTTATCTCCGATCTAAAAAAGTTTCATGCCCTCACAGCTGCCAGAGAAGTGCTGGGAAAGATGAGTCAGACTTTCAAAAACAGGCAAAAAGACTGGGCTTAACTGCATCTTGCTGAAACCGTAACTCAGGGGGCACCTAACCCCGCTTATTAAATGTTCCTAATTTTCAATGCAATGCTGGAGAGAATTAGCCATTCAAGCCCTGCCGGGTGGCTTCAAAAGTCTCCCCGTTACCTCACTTAATTAAGACAGCACAGAAGATCTTCATATCCTTTGGGTGAAGCACTGGCTCTGCTGGACATTTTTTCATTAGCGTCACCATAAATAAGATTTCAAGCCTTGGCATTTACCACGGGAGCGGGATGAAGAAATCAACGTGAAGACAAAGCCTTTTGGTAACCACAAGTGGATTTCAAGGCAAACCCGACTCTCTTATCTTCGCATTTATCTTTATCCCATTGATACGGCGCTATCGATGGCCGGCAGCTATCTGATGGCACACTAACAGCTCTATTTGCAGCTCTCGAGGCGATAGCCCCTCGCCCTCCCCCATCACGGGCAGATTTTGTATGACAGGAACGTTCCGCGACCTTTCCTTCCACTTTTTCATCCGGCCCGGATTCGCTCTGCGTGCAGAAATGACCAGCTAGCCCTAAAGAGCACCGGGGGAACTGGGAATTGTATCATTATCATATATAAGCCAAGGAAAAAAGGAAAAAAAAAGACGAGAAGAGGAAAAGATGAAGCTCCTGAGCTCCATCTTATCTCCCTCCCAGTTCCTGCCTCATATTTACCCTTCTCACACGTGCTTACAATTTTCCCTTGTTCGGCACAGGGAGATGCACTGAATGACACAGGGTATTTAAGTAAACATTTTACCGTCCTACTGTTATTTATTATTAATAATATACTGCTAACTCTGCCCTTGTAGGCACCTCTAGGAAGGAAATAAAGTCTGTAAGTGTCCATAGGCAGATTCCCCGGCCGTGCTCCTTCCTGTGCATTTAACAGGAGCACATCCCTGTTTGTCTTCTCTGGTCTTCGTGACTTTCTCCATCTTTTTTTTCCATGGAGGATATAAGCTGGATAAATGCCTCCCTCACCCCCACACAAAAGAAAACTCAATCTCCTCGCACAAACCCCAAAATATATTTTCCCACCTTGTGACTGAACTTGAACCTCCTCCACTTCACGCGCCTTCCAAAATAACCCCGAGTCAAGCAGTTCAAATTAAAGCGACAAGAGCTGAGTGTTTGGCCCCCCTCATTTCAAATGACACACTCGAAAATAAAGAGCCTTTTTTGGCTTATTTTTCCATGCTTTCCCTTTCCCCCGGACAACTTGAGAGCTCTTGTATGAATGGGGAAATGATTTCAGATGGCTAAAAAGGCATTATTATTTCTACAGGAAAAATGCATGTGGAATTTGGTCCGGCTGCCACGGGAAAAGAGATCCCAGGTCTGACTGACTGTAAAGGCAGATCCATGTGGGATATAAACACTTCAGGGAAATCAGGGCAGCACAAGGGCTTCCTCCAAGCTCCGTCTGGCTCATGGGGACATCACCACCAAGGCCACCGTGGCAGCTCTTGGTGCAGGGGACACTTTGGGTCCCTCTTTTGGGACCAAAACCTTTCCACACAAAGTCTCTAGGATTCTGGATCTGGGCTCCACAAAGATTCACCTTCCAGCATAAGAATTTGTTGAAAGCAGAATATGGTTGTACACAAGGACAGCTGATGCCTGACATTTATCTTCATGACTGAAGACTGCAGACCACAGAACATGAGAGGCAGAGTTAGTTATCTTCTCCTTAGCCATGACTGACAGTAAATGTCAGCAAAGATTAGTTATTCTGTATCATATCCATGCCACGCATGTTTTTAATTCTCCTACTGCTCCAGTACTGTTTCCACTTCCAGTTGTAATAAATCAAATGTACTTGCTCTGCGTGAAGAGGAGTTTCTGCAGTTGGAGAAGACCAGCTGGTCACCCACCGTACCCACTCCACGTGTCCTCAGCCCACACTGAGCTCCCTGCTCTGTACCTCTGATCACAATGGTTTCATTTTGGTTAAAATTGTAATTAAATCCATTTGCTATTTGTGCATCGCCTTCCATCGCGATGGATCCAGCAACACAAGGCAATAAATGAGTTTTTTCACTCGGCAGTGAAATGCAGCCACGTCTGGGGTGAAACTCTCAGAGTTTAACAACCTGATGCCACCTGAGTGGCAGCTCTGGACAGGCACAGAAAGCCTAAAGAGGAATTTGGAAAGAAACAATGGTGAACTCTGGAAGACATGAAAAATACTGCCTTTGCCAGCAGAAATAAACCCCAGCTCTCTGGAACACGGGCAGAATTCCAGCACTTTGGGTTCAGCTCGTTGCAGTGGGGTAACCTGTCACGAGCTCAACAAACCCGCCGTGCTCTGGGGAGAGCACACATTAATGTCCAGTTTAGATCCCAGCTCTGTGACTGAGCTAACGACAGCTCAGAGAGCTCAGGGAGCTCTACCGTGGCAGCAGGGCTGGAAGGCGGCCTGCCCCAAACCCCCTGGGCATCGGAGTGAGTCTTTCCTTGTGCCCAGGCCACCCTTAGACCCACACGGGATGGAGGGGCTGGAAGGATTCCATCCCACCTACTCATCCATACCCGAGCTCTTCCTCACCGTGCATCACGTCACTAAAGGCGCTGGATTGACCACCCTTGGACATCGAGTCCTGCCTCTACTCAAGGTACAGCAAGCACCAGTGACACCACGTTTAGACCTTTTGCACCCTGCTGCCTGATTTCCTCTTTGTTTCACCCCACCTTGCACAAGCTTTGCTGCTCTCCTTCTGTTGGGGTCCACCCCACGCAGCCCCTCCTTGCACCCAGCCAACGATTCCAACCCAAACCCAACTCCGACTTTATTCCAAGGTGGTTTTCATCTGTTTTTCTCCTCATCCCCTGATTCAGTGCTGGGGTTTGCTGCCAGTCCTGCAAGCTGAAGGAGAAACCAGCAACAACTCCGGAGGGCACCAGGTCCCTTCCTAATGGCTTTCATGTCTTCCTGTACCTTTAAATAATTGAAATCTCTTTGTTGCTAAGTACATCCAAGCAAGGGGGCACTAAAAGTTTTAAACCTCTCTGGGGACACCAGGGCCAGGAAATCTACACAAGTCACAAGATGTCCTGCCACCAAAGTACCTTGTCTCCTGAAACGAGACTGCCGGCGCTGCTCCTCGGAGCCGCTCCCGTAGCGGCTGCTCTCTCAGGGCACTTGTCACTACTACGGGAAAGGTGTCCTCCTTGATTCCCAACAGCGTTTTCAAATCTGGTTTAAAATATCATTTCAGCGTAGAGCACGATGCCTACAAAGTGCTCCTCCAGAGAGAAGTGGCAGCAGGGTGACACGAGGTTGCTGTCAGCCCTACAAAGGCACAGCACGGAGCTACACGGACGTGGCTGGCTCTTGTAGCAGCTACGTTACGTTCCTAAAGCACGAGGAGCACGGAGAGGAGAGTCAGACCTTTCTGGCCCGTGAATTCCCCGAGGGAAAGAACACCTAAAAGGCCTTTTTTCTTCCCATAAGAGGAAGGCAACTCTACAACTGCAAGGGGTCAGGACTTTGCAAGTGGGAGTATGCCACAGGTCAGCTAGCAATGGGGCAGCTCCGGGTGCTGCTGTAGCTGCTCACCATCAGCCCACCCTGAGCTGCTCAGCAAGGCATCACTCAGAAATCAGATCTAACAGCTCGCCCTCAACGTCCACGTCTCTTCAGAGATGTGCCTAATTAAATAATCTTTTCATTTCGTTTGAAGACAGCAGAGCGCACTTAAAGACCCTGACAGCTTGCTGATGGTCCCGAGGAGGTGGGCACACAGTCCCAGGGCTACAGAGGGAGAGGATCCACACCAGACAGGTGCCTGGGCACACCAGGATCTCGGAGCAATGACCCCAGACAACTGCCCTGTGCTTCAATCACCAGTTGCCACTTCCGATAGCTAAATCCCCGTGCATCACTCCTGATGTAAATAACCATCCATTTATAACTCCTTGTAATTACCTGCCTATTTCTGCTGCCCGCCTTCACAAGGTAGTCTCTCTGCAATTATAGTTAATTGCCTTGATTGCTACTGCATATTTCAAGAAAGTTCAGAAAAAAATGTACGAGATGGGGTAGTTTAACAAAGAGCCAGATGGGGACCAGAACAGAAAGAGTTAACATTGGAAGCTTCTGATTTATTTCTCATTCCTGTCAAAGTAAACCCCGAGGATGTGAAAGCCCTTCCAGAACCACTGACACAAGTCTTGACCATTTCTGTAACAACTTGTGAAACTTTCCTTGAACAGAAGTCCTGAACACCAGGTGGAGCAGCCCCTGCCAGCCCTCTGCAGGTGTTCTCAGCGTCACAGGGATGATGCAGGTTTATGTCCCATAATTGCAGATATCCTTTAACCCAGAACCACGGGGCTCATCCCTGCCCAGGCTCTAAATTTCCCAGCGCTCTGAGCTCCATCATTTAGCAAACCAAACAAACCCCAGGGACAACCCAGCCCCCTCCAAATCTCACCAGCCGCTCCCCACGCCAGAATGTTCCCCTGCTCTGCAAGGGACTCGAGCCCAGGCTTCCACACGGGACCAAATGTCAACCACGAGCCATCGGTGTCCTCGTTTGCCCTCTGCTCACTCTGCTATCCCGAGCTCGCCGTGCCTCCCGGGTCCCGGCCGGTGCGCCCTGCCCGGCTCCCGGAGCTGCACCCACGGCGTTACAATCCTCAGCCAACGGGAAGGTCAAGCAGAGCAAGAGCTCCCACCGAGCCACAAATCCTCTGCTCACCTTCCTTCTGAAGGGACATCAATTACTCGGGGCTGTCAGGATGATAAGGCAGCCCGGCCTCCACAATAAGGAGGATATTCCGGCTAATAACTTCCCATTAAGCTCCTCGGAGCTGGATGTTTTCCATGCTTTTCTGCAGGGCTGCTGCCAGGGCTTGTTTGCTCTCCTTACCCAGCTAACTCTTGAAGGGATATGGCTTGAGGCACTGTTGTAAAATGAGCTCTCTGCCACCAGTCCGGCTGGAAATCCCTGGCAGAGCCGGATGAAGAATCCACAACCTCCGAGTTTTTGCTCTGATCCCAGCTTAGCCTTTCTCTTCCAAGGGAAGATGACAGCATTTAACACAGAACATTTAAACAATTTAAAAAAAAAATCAAGAAGCAGAAGAAACCTCTTATCCATTCCTTCTGACCAGTTTATTGCCTGCAAGCACATTCCCAGCACGCTGAAGGGATTCCAGGAGAGGATGGCTGGGATGTTATATTTCACTTTTCCTCCCCTTGATGTTCACTAACCTTCAAATGTCCTTGCCCACCAACTGAGAGGTGAATCTAGAGGTGAATCTCAAGTTCAGGGTTAGGTTATGATGCTGAGCTGAAGATTCACATTTGCATCCTGCACTTCCTCCTCATCCTTCCCAGCACCTTGTCCTTCCAGGGCCACATCACCACTCACACCAGGATGAGAACGGACCCTTTCTTCCCTCCTTCTCCCAGGTGGGAAGTACATCAGGGATGCTCAGGGAACTACTCCAAAGCTCTCCTTGTCCCACATTTCTCAAGAGTGCAGAACTGGGCTGGACTTGTGGGGGTTACCCTCACCTCAGGAAATTTGCTTGAGGAAAAAGAAATCTCTGTTCCATTAATGCTTCATAAAAATTTTACAAGGTTTCAGCTAAAGGAAGGAAAACAAACAGAGATGGTGTCGGCACCCAGGCACTCTTGAAATCAAACATGCTTTCTCTAATGCATTTTTTTTTCAAATAGTACCAATCAGGAAAGCAATCAAGCATGAAGCCCACAGCTCCCAGTGCTTCCATTCCCAGCATCTGAATTTTTCCCGGCTCAGGACATTCAATCCCAGTGCTCCCACAAAACCACAAATCCCACCAAGTCTCTGGAGCAGCTGGTGAGATGAACACCAAAAACCACCCAGAAACCAAGGACACCACATCCTGACAGGATCCTGATTTTGATGGAATTCATTAAATTCCCTGCACCCAGAATTCATTAAATTCCCTGCATCCAGAACTGGGATGGGATTGATGTGTGCAGAGACTGGGAGCATTTTCCAAGCACATGGGGATGGGTGAGGGGGGAAGCTCCTGTCTTTCCCTAATAAAGCAGAAAGCTTTCCATCCACCACAGCATTAACAACTCCTTCATTAAAATCCAGAGCTGAGGCTGTTTTTCCAGCAGGGAATGGTGCAGCACAGGCAGGACAGTAACGAGAGGTTTGCCATTAAATCAGCAGCTGAGGTCTGGTCCAGGCAGAGACATTTGGAAAGCGGGTACCTGAGTCAGCTCGAGACCTGTCTAATCAGTCTGGGAAAATGTCAAAGGTATTTCTGCAGTGTTCACTGGCCAAAAAGACCCAATAATCTCTTTTTCCCCCTTGCTCCTTTGTTTTTCCGAGACCTTCCCTTTCGCTGCAGAAACATTCTGCTGTAAACATGCATGGCTCCCAAAAATCAGGCTTCTTCATAAACTGTATATTAAAAACCAACCCCCCAAAGAAAACTCTGCAACTGAATACAAAACACAGTTATTGGAGAGCTGCACAGTGACAGCGAGGAGGAACAAACCCACCCAAAGTAAGGGGGAAAAGAAGTAAATAAGGAAAATAGCAAGGAAAAGAATTCTGCTGAGAACTCAGGAGACATTAATTGTGTAAGATAAAATGTGTATGGATAAAATATACATAAGGCTCATAAATCTACATCACAGAGACAGATGCAATGCTAAATATATATTGGCTATTTTGCAAAACTTGAAATTAAAAACTCTATTTTCATCCATAAATGGCTTTTGCTTTCTTCACCTGCCACAGGTTCTGAGAAAGGAAAACAGTTTTTCCCTGAACACCTGCACAGAGATTTGGGATAATTCCCAGGATGCAGCCACAGCAGGTGATGAAGCCAGCAGCATCCCACCTCTGCAGCGAGATCCTGGCTCCTGCTGCCTCAGGACCCTCAGCTCTCACCTCCAGCCTCTCCTGAACAAATGTTCATTCCAAGGAGAGGAATGAAACCCTTTAGACCGGAGCTGCCTTCGGAGGAGGAGAATCCCATTTCCCAGAGCCTGCTAACACCTCAAGAACCCCAAGAATCCCATTTCCCCACCCCTGCTAACAGCACCCTGCGCCCCACTGTTCACAGCCTGGCTGTGCTCCCTTCCCAAGGCAGCCAAAAGCACCCAATTTGCCAAATAAAGCCAGGGGAGATGGTTCCTCCCATCCACCTCCCCCCTGGAAGTTCACAGAGCTCTCTGTGGATGTCTAAGCTGGTTAAACACACGGGGGGCTCCCAAAACACGCTGAGGATAAGTCAAATTAGAGGAGCTGCATTTCCACCTTGTATTTCTCAAACCCCTCTGCCTGCCCCAGGCTGCAGCCAGAGCTGCTGAGCATTAGCAGGGGGCAAGAGGAGAGAAACCCACAAGCCTAAGAGAAAAGAAAAAAAAATAGCAATAAAGGCTTTGCTGCCTCCATGGCTGGCTCGGGAGAGGCCGGGAGGCTGGTTAATGGATGTCAGTTCTGTTTCCATTGAAGAAAAGAAAAATCAATGAAGCCTCTTAGGCAGGCAGGGCACAGCCACAGCCCTCGTGCTGCTTTGCCTTCTCCTCACCCACAACTCCAGCCCCAAACAGAGCTGGGATCCATGTTATCCAGCCCAGGACACAGAGCCAAGCAGCCCTATGGGTTCCCACAGAGGCAGGAGGAACAGGAACATCCATAACCCAATCCTCCTCACGGCCTCTTTACCTGCAGATGTTCACTCCATGGATTTCTGCAGCGACGGCTGTGCTGGGGGGATGGGGGAGAAGATCCTCAGCTCAAACTGCCACGCTGGCACAGACCCCACTGCAGATGCAATTACAAAGCTAAAATTCTCTCTCCAGCTACTTTTTGGGGTTGGGTTTTTTATTGCGCTCCTGTGGTTTTGCCACACTGACACGAGCAGCGCTTTGCTGGCAGAAGGGACCCGCTCTGGGTGGTCTCCGTAGAGCTGGAGTCGGATTTTTCCCTTTACTGCCTCTGTTTCAGCCTCTCATGCAGAAAAGATGCAGCTCAGACATTTCGTTAGCACTAAAAAGAATACTAATGAACTTGCAGGTTGCTGGGTGAGGCACCTAATGACAAGCCACATGCAGAATTGCTTAGCTGAGTCTCCTGGAAGTTACAGGGATGAGATTGAAATGGACTCAGGATGCAAAAAAAATCACAAAAAGCACCATTTCTTCCCCTATTTCTGCTTAGTGCAGTACCAGGTGTTTTCCTGCTGCTCAACACCCTCACGAGGCTCTAATACACCTGATCAATATTAGATATTTCCTATTCTGATCTTCCTCTAAATGCTGGGGTTGGGATTCATCACCTCAGCAGCCAAGTTCAGCCATTTGGACCCCGTTTCACAGCAAATGGAGAGAAAGAGGCACTGCTAGGACACAATCTGTCTGACCTGTTTCAGACACCTGCCTCAGACCAGGATGAATTGCACCCTAAAAAGGCCCATTGCTCCCCAGTGACTGCAAAGGGGGACTGCACAAACACAGCCATCCATCAGCTCAGACACCTGCAGTTCCAGCAGCAGGTATCCCAGATTGCTCCTGCTTTTCTGGCCTCCTATGGAAATGCTCATGGATCAAGAGACACCCAGCTTCTGGCAGAATTTTTGTCAGTTCCTTTGCTTTTTCTCTCTTCCCCCTCAGCCCGTGTCCTCCTGTAGTCAACAAGAGACAGGACTCTGGGAGATGGGCTGGTCCCTCTCCCTTCCCAAGACCTGCTCAGATCAGACACCTGATTTCTGGATGCCAAAATTTCTGGGTGGATCTAACTGAGAACACAGAGTCATGACATCCATGACAGAATCAAAGAAACCTGATTTAAGACACTCCTGGATGAAGCAGTCTCTGAGAGGAGCACATTGCTCTGCCAAAGTTAATGTCTTACTCAGCCTGAGAGAGCTCTCCCAGCCCCTGACGGAGCTCTTCAGCAAGCAGCTGCCTGAAAATACAGCTGCAGCACCTTGGGATAAGGATCATGATGCCTAAAGAGGCCAACCTAGAAGCAGAGACTGGACAGGAGTAAGGGAATAAAGGTGGATATTTATTTGAAAGGCCTTCAGAGGCACACCCTGGGCAGGCCAAAGGCTGCACCCAAGATGGACCCCGAGTCACGAGTTCTTCACACTTTTATAGCTTTGCTCCATTTGCATCTCAACCCAATTTCACCAATTAAACTTTAGCTAATGATGGAATTTCCCCTCAGCTTGCCCCCCTTCTCAAGATGCTGGGTTACACATTTTGGGCCTAGGCTGGGTGTCCTTGGAGAGCAGCCTGGAGAGGCTTTGTTCTGTCTGTCTCAGCATGAGAGAGCAGCAGCTCCCAGGCTGCAGGACACTGCAGAGTTACACACTGGGAATGCAGAGTTTGAAACATATAAAAGTTAAAACGTAAGGCATCATCCAGAGCCTTGGCAAAGCGTGGACGGGGCTCATTTTGGACAGGAAGCCATGCGTTAGCAGAAATAAAAGATGAAGCACCACATCCCACCCAAGGCAAAGTCCATCTCCACCGAGGAGCTTTACACAGCACCAAAAAAGAGACTGAAATCTAGTATGTCTCATGCTGGGGAAAGGTTGGATATGGATCCCATTTTCCAAGCTGCCTTCTCTCCAAATAACATACCCTGATACATTTTTAGCCCTGAGTCCTACTGGGATGAGCTTATTCAATCGTGCTTTTCACCTGCACACCTCTGTCTAGCAATCTTCCCCAATAATTCGTGAAGCCTTTGGCCAATTTTAACTAAATTTGACAGAAGAACAGATGGCTCAAAGACATTAAGTACCTGCAAGTCTAGCACAGATAGGCAGCCAGGTACAGGAGAGGGACGCTGCGAGTGCCCCACGGAGGAAAAGGCCACAGGAAAATGAGATTCATCCTCATCTGAACCTCAGAGAATCCACTCAGCACAAAGCCTTTCCAAACGTCCTCACCGCAGGCAGCAAATCATTGACTCCTACTTGGACTAAAATGAAGTAAACTTATAAGAAGCCCGGCTTTATCGGCCTCCGTGCCAGTCAGAGGATGGGTTTTGCATATGAAATCAGAGCCTGTGTGACAACTCAGACAAAGGAGGAAAAGCAACAGGGAAGGAAAGTCAAGTTGCTGCTGGCACCAAAGAACTGCAGGAAATCCTGCACCAAACCTTCCCGCATCTATCCAAGGGCCTTGGATGCTGCATGAGGGGCGAGGGGATGCCTGATGCAGCAAATTTTGGGTGGTTCCTGCACCGAATTTTTCTTGGCTCCATTCGAGACATTTCATGCATCAAGGGAGGGCACAAAACACACGATCTCAGCGGCCCCGGGCTCGCCCGGCACGCCAGACGCCAGTAATAGAGCCGCTCATCTATTTCCCATCAATGTATCTTCTTAATGAAGGAAGATGGCTTTTTAATAAATAAAAGCTTTCACCAAAAATAGCTGCACGGTCATCTATAATCCCCTGAAAACTTATAAAGGTCTAAAGTTGAGACGCAAAGCACAGAGCAGGAGTTAGCGGGGGGTGGCGAGGAAATAGGGCAGCCACTCCCAAACCTTTACAGCCAGGAAGAAAGGCAGAACACCTTTTCTGCACACACCTGCACACGCCTCACCCTCCTGGCACCAAAGCGGCGTCAAAAGCATTTTGCAAACTAATATTCCCAAATTCCCAGAGCTTAGGCAAGTACTTTTGTTTCTATTTCAGTGCAGGGGGAAAAAAGAGGCGAAGAGCAGCAAAATGACTTCACGGGAAAGGGCGAGCTGGTGGCACAGCGAGGACAGAGCAGGCAGCAGCCCCCCGAGCCAGAAGCAGGGAGGGATTAGGCACCGAGCCACGCGGCCACCTCCCCTTTCGTGTCTATCAGCACCATCTCCCCTCTCCTCCAAGTAAAGCAGATTTGTCCACAAAAGCAGCTCTGGGTGGCACAGCCTGGCCCAGCAGGTACAGATGGACTCGCTGATCAAGATGAATCATTTGGCACGTCCCGGTGACCCGGGTGCAACCGCAGAGCGGGCTCTTTGCTCGGGGCCCTCTCCAGGGCCAGGGCATGGGGGACAAAACCGAGAGAGGAGCCTCCAAAACAGGCAGGGCCCCCACATCTGGCCCCTCCAGCTCATCTCCCCCCTCCCCACCAAGGTCTGGCTTGTTTGCCTCACCGAAGCCCCCTCCCCGCTCTCAGACAAGGTTAATAGGGTAGAGAGAGAGCATCTGTTTATGAGAAGGTTATCAAGTGAAAGGCAGTAACGCAGCCTCCAAACCAGCTTTTCATAGCCTCTTACTTATTATTTAATTTGGCTCCAGTACGTGAAATTAGGCTAATGGCTGTTAAGTGGTTAAGGCACGCACATTGTCCATCTGCCGAGAAGGCTCCGGGCCGTTGTTCTGTTTCAAAGGCTAAGAAGGAAAAATAATATGAGAGTTGCATGCTGTTAGTTTGAGAGCTCATAAATGCATTTTTTCTCCTCTTTCCCTCGCTTTTATACTTCTTTTATCTCCAGCGCTTTGCCTGTTGCAGCATTATGAACTTCTGGAAAGCGAGTTGCTGGCTTTATTATATTTTTTTTGTCAGTGCTCTTGTGCCTTTTTTTGCCTTTATTTTTTTTCTAAGCAGAGGGAAGGGCGAGCCAGCCCATTCCAGCAATGCCACAGCCACCAGCTGTTGCAGTCTTCCCATTCAGCCGAGCTCAGTGCAGCATCCCCCATTTGAGAGAGCAGAATTAAGCACAAAGCCCCAAGCTTTTGTCTCTTCTCCTTGACACCAGGACTGGCAGCTTCTCTCCACCAACACAACATCAGCTCTGCAGTTTTCCTCACGCACAATCTGGAGCGCTCAGCCCCTCCCCACCTGCACTCCTTGCTGCATTTAATGAGCAGTTCCACACATAGCACGGAAGATGGGTGGTTTCCTACACATTTTAAACCTGAAATGATGGAAGCTCAGGCTGGAGCTCCCTCTTTCCATGAGTTTTGCACGTAACCAGCGCCCACGCGGATTCTCGGGTGTCTCGTACAAGAGTTGAGCTCCTTCTGTCATTACTTCAGAGGAAGACTGAAGTCTCTCAAGCTCTACTGTTTTCATGGGAGTTGTAGGAGCTAACCTCCCTGTAAAACCTGACCAAAACCTGGCAGCTGAGTCACAAAAGCCAGCAGGAATGGTGAAGGGGAGAAGGGACACCTGCACCTTCTTCCATGAATCCACAAAGAAGGTGTGAATGACTTCTGGGCAAATGAGCTGCAGACAGAGCTAGGCTAAACCACATGGAAAACCTGGCCAAAAATCCTTGGAATCATGGGATCACAGAATAGTTTGGGGTGGAAGTTTAAAGCTCATCCAGTGCCACCCCTTGCCATGGGCAGGGACACCTTCCACTGTCCCAGGGTGCTCCAAGCCCTGTCCAACCTGGCCTTGGGCACTGCCAGGGATCCAGGGGCAGCCACAGCTGCTCTGGGCACCCTGTGCCAGGGCCTCCCCCCCCTCCCAGGGAACAATTCCTTCCCAATATCCCATCCATCCCTGCCCTCTGGCAATGGGAAGCCATTCCCTTTTGTTCCATCAGGCAAGGGAAACTGCTTTACCTGACATGAGCCCTGGGAAGGAGCGAGCTCTGAGGAGGGGAACTGCAGACAGGAAAGGGAAGGGAAGGAACCCTCCAGCCACTGCACAAAAATAAGAGCCCAAAGCCACCTCTGTCCCCTGTGCAGGAGCTGAGCTGTCTGCGAGGGATGAGGGTTATTTATGGGGACACGAGGAAGGAGAAGGCAGCTGACAGCAGATCTCATTTCCCTCCACTACTGCAACAACCCCACTTGAAATCCAACTTTATTTCTTCCTTTCCAAGCCAGGAAAAAAACAAATAACTGAATGCCACAAACAAAGTCAGCCTTCCATCCTTGTTATCCCCTGATTTTGCCAGAGGTTAGAGGGGTGGCTGCAGACTCGCAGCAGGAGAAACAAGAAGCAGTTGGCACCACCAGGAAAAAAGATTGGAGCATTTACCAACAGGATTGTCCCCTCACCTCTCCCAAAAGGAGCCCCCAGTGCTGCTTTTCCAAGGAAATCCTTTTCCAGGGTATAGCTGTGGCATCCAGGCTTGCCATCTGCTCCATCTCCCCTGGCTTTGTCCCTGGGTCCTGCCTCTCTCACCAGGTATCTGCATGAATTACTCCTCCCCACTTGTACCTTTGTTCACAAGGTACATAAATACATACTTACATTTAAAAAAAACACTTTATAAATTTTATTTTTTTTTTCATATAAATACATGTATTTATTTATATATTGGGAGTTGGCACTAGATTATTTTTAAGACCCCTTCCAGCCCGAGCATTTCTACGATTCCATGACAAATACACACAAATTTGGTCTCTGCGTGTGCTGTGGTTGACACGTGCAGAACGAATTGTGCTCAGGGGGTGCTCTGTTACAACACTCAACCCCTAAATTCCCAGCCCCATCCTCATTTTGACACTGGTCTCCTGCTGAACCCGACCCAAAACGCACCATCCAGACTGTGTTTTTTGGGGAAAGATGTGAGGAAAACAGGAAATTAAGCTGCTGGTGCTGCCTGACGGGAGGATAAAGCGGCTGTGCTGGAATAACCACCAAAGCGAGATGCTCAGCCCATGTCCTGCAGCTCTGCACCTGCTTGTGCTGACAAATAACTGCAAAGCTGTCTGGGATTATGGAAGGGAGCGGGATTCACTGAAACCTGCCCAGATCTGGTCGGCCAGTGCGGGAAACTCGCGCTGGTGCAGCAATTTCCGGGGGATGGGGGGGAAGTGAGCTTGTGCAATATTTTTATTTGACACTGGCAGAAGCCCTGCTCCGACACATTTCTCCCTGTTCTGCTGCCAGCGCTGCTTAATTCCCGTGGCAGGCTGGCGGGAGCGGTGAAGCGATCCTAGCAGAAGTCTGACACCACCAGAGTTCTGTGTGAATAGCATATCCCGCAAATCTGCAGGATAGAGAACATCTGAAAACCAGGTTAAGGGATAAATACTGACAAGCCCTGACTGGAGAACAGAGCGTTCATTCCAACTCCTGCATGAACTGGAGGATTGTTACGGTTTTCCCTCTAAACGCTGCTGAACCAGGTGATGGAGCCACATGGAAAAGCAGAAGGAGGAGGCAATTCAGACCCTCCAACCTGCCCCCACATGGAACATGGGGGGTTTCCATCTGAATTTGGGGGAAGCTGGCAGGGCAGGGGTTGCAGGAAGCATCCTTCAAGTAGTCCTTCCCGTGTTACCATGCTGCCAGGGAGCTTATGCAAGGAAGGGAAGGATTACAGCACTTTGCGTCTGATCATCCCTGTTTTGAAGGGGTTTTTTGGCCTTAGTCGCCAGCAATTTTGGCGAGAGGTTTGCCAAGCACTGAGCTGGCAGTCGTAGGGAAGAGGGTGGCTTTATCCAAGACATAAAAACCCAGGGAGATGGCTTTGAACTAAAGCTGATGCAGGAGAAAGACAAAAAGGAAATATCCTTGTGGGCACAGCAGCTGCTCCAGAGACAGCAGGGAAAATTTGTGGAGAGGAGGATGAGCTCAGAGAAGAGTTTTTCGCAGACTGCAGGATCGCAGTGTGGAAGGAGGAGACCTGAGGAGGATAAGCTCCATCTTTTTCCTCTGATTCCTTTAAAAAGGGAAGCTTTGACCCCCTCCTCCCGTCTCAGGGGAACAGGGAAGGAGGACACGCTGCTCACAGCCTGCAGCCTCGCTGGTGGGACGGGAAATTGCTCTGCTCCTGCTGGGATCTGCAGCCCTGGCCGCTATAGGGAGTGATGGATGAAAGGGAGGGAGAGGAGGAGGAAGCCGTGTCTTAAGGCTCTGCAGCAGCAAATGGCCTCAGCGATTAGAACTGAGTGGGCAGCTGTGTATCACTCTGGATTTTCTGCCTGTTTCATCACTAGCAGTGACTCAGGAATATTCTTCATCGCCCTCAAGCGAGGATATGATCATTTTCTGCCACTTGAGATGAAGCTAATTTTACAGCAGCTTAGAGGGAGAGAGATGTCATGTGCTGATTTCTGTGCTGTCTGCATCACCCAGCGCTGCAGCACGGCCAGGCCATGGGTGCTGACTGCTGCAAGTTAAACCACCCAGCACCAGGACAGAAAACCCAGGGAAAGGGCATTCGGAGCTGCAGGTCCCAGAAAGATGAGAGGAGAAAAGCAGCAAAGGATCAAGAGTTCCCAGTGAAGAGAAACATAACAGCATCCCTTCTCCAGGCAGGTTCATTGAATCCCAGCGTGGTTGGGGATGGAAAGGACCTTAAAGCTCATCTTGTTCCACCCCTGCCATGGGCAGGGACACCTTCCACTGTCCCAGGCTGCTCCAAGCCCTGTCCAACCTGGCCTTGGACACTGCCAGGGATCCAGGGGCAGCCACAGCTTCTCTGGGCACCCTGTGCCAGTCCTGTTCATTAGGAGGAGAAGCACCCAGACTGCCTGAAGGTGTGGAACCTGCTCCTGATGGGACGAGTGTGCTGAGCAAGACTGAGGGGCAGAAGGCAGATCTCAAAGGGCTGATCTCATCACTCAAATCCAACCAGCCCCAGAGACTCCAAATTTACCAAAACCAAATCCCGATGAGTGAGGAGCCCGCTTTTCATGGAATCACAGAATGGTTTGGGTTGGAAGCACCCTTAAAGCTCATCTCACTCCAACTCCCTGCCCTGGGCAGGGACACCTTCCACTAGCCCAGGTTGCTCAAGGTGAAAAGCGCTCACGATGCCGGTGCCAAATCGCTCCCTTGGCACATCAAACCCCGGCTCTGGCTCAGCTCCCCTCTCACCCTCTCTGCGCTTCCCTCAGAGCTGCGATGAGATGGCAGCGGAACCAGTGCCACCACCAGCACTGCAGCTGGACCTCCCGGGCTCCTGGCTGGGAACCAGCCCTACGGCCACCTTCAGAAGGGTTTTCTTGCTCATCGCTCAAGCCATTTATTGATTTTTGAGATGCAAAAGCTGCCTTCGCACCAGGCCCTGGCAGCGCCTCGCCAGGCTCCCTGTGCGAAGCCGCGGTCTCCCAGCCACCGCCCGGCATGTGATTCCTTGACAGCCCTGGCTTCGGGAGCTAACTGGCAGTGGTGGCTGCATTTGCAGGGGAAACGGAGCAGCACTGCCAGCTTTTAGTGACAAAGGGAGTGTTTATAACAGGCGCGGTGACAGCTGTCCGAATGCCACATTTATTTACAAAACGTTAGTTAAATTACTGACAGTTGGCGCTGCGGAGGGAAGCTGAGAGGAAGAGCTGACACGTCCCCGGCGTGCTCATTCTGCAGCCCCACGGTGCCTCTCAGCAGCCTTCCTTTTCCAGCGTGGGTGGCACAGCCCTTTGCTCAGGATATCACCTGCACCTTCTCTCCTCCCCTCCCCACCAAACCTGCACGGGGATTATCCTGCAACTCCCACTGACCCCAAAGGGTCGGTCCCATCGGGGTGGGTGAAGTTCCTCCACACAACGCACAGCCACCAAGCCTTCAGTCTTTTCTAGAAGGATCAAGAGGATGCTGATCACCCTGTGATCCCTTCAGTAGCTCAGACTACTTCAGGCAGTGCCACTCGAATGGATGGAGGTCACCGAGAGCACCTCTAGATGGCCAAAAATGTCTGTGTTGTTTTCAGACTCACAGAGGTGTCTGAGGTGAAGGCCCCGTGTCTGCTGAGCAATGCCAACAGTCTGCAAGCTGCTGGCTTGGGACCAGCAAGGAAATTGCAGCTGCCATCCTCCAGGAGACAAGGACAACCGGAGAAATTTAGGAGCCTGGCTGACATGCACCAGTGAAAGCATCTCCCCTGACCAACCATCTCCATGACAAAGCAATAACAGCCCAAGACGGGATTTTGACTTTCCAAACACAGAAGTGTTTAAAAAGACCTCTAAAACCATCAACTTCAACCATTCCCCCAGGCCCCCACTCACCCACGTCCCAAGTGCCACATGCACATGGTTTTTAAATCTCTCCAGGGATGAGGATTCCACCACTGCCCTGGACAGCCCATTCCAGTGCTTGACTGCCCTTTTGGCATAGAAACATTCCCTAACATCCAACCTAAACCTCCCTGGAGCAATTTGAGGTAGTTTCCTCTTGTCCTATAGCTCATTACTCATGAGAAGAGACAGATCCCCACATCCCACCCTGCCACAGAGTGCAAGAGAGGGAAGAGGCTCTTTAATTCCACAAGGCCAACAGATCTCTTTGGCTCCTTGTGTTTGTAGAGGACTAAATCACATCACTTGCACACACACCGTGAGGAACAGCCCAAGATGGGATTTTGACTTTCCAGACGCAGGATTGTTTAGGCTGGGAAAGACCTCTAAAACCATCAACTTCAACCATTCTCCCAGGCCCCCACTCACCCACGTCCCAAGTGCCACATGCACATGGTTTTTAAATCTCTCCAGGGATGAGGATTCCACCACTGCCCTGGACAGCCCATTCCAGTGCTTGACTGCCCTTTTGGCATAGAAACATTCCCTAACATCCAACCTAAACCTCCCTGGAGCAATTTGAGGTAGTTTCCTCTTGTCCTATAGCTCATTACTCATGAGAAGAGACAGACCCCCACATCCCACCCTGCCACAGAGTGCAAGAGAGGGAAGAGGCTCTTTAATTCCACAAGGCCAACAGATCTCTTTGGCTCCTTGTGTTTGTAGAGGACTAAATCACATCACTTGCACACACACCACGAGGAATCTCCAAACTGCTCCCTCCCAACGCCGCCACGTTTTGCCCTGACTCCCACACTGTGCAAGTTTGCAGAGCAAACAGGGTCCCGACGTGCCCTGACCAGCTGGAAATTTGGCCTTGGAAAACACCATTTAATATAAACTTTGTCTGATTCAAAACAGAGCAGCTCTTCCAAATAGTAGAAAGCAACACCAGAGATGAAGTTTGATGGAAAAATTGACCCAAGGTGTAAAGCAGTTTAGAGGTGAGTAGGGAAAGGTTTATTTTTAGCTAAAGGGAAACTCCGTGTGTTCAGAAATCCTTCCCTTCTGAGACTGAATTAAATCAGAATCTCACTATTTCCTATAAAACCATTTTAAACCCCAAATCTTGCTTTAGCTTCATCAGAGAACTTCCTGTAACATTTGACAAGATGCTTCACTGAACTCACAAACTCAGATAAAAGGCAAGAAATACTGTTTTTCCAAGCAAACCCAAACCTGCCCTCTTCTCCGCAAGGGAATTCTAAGTCAAATCCTTTCCAGTCAAGGTACGCAAGAAAGAAATGAATTGTTTAATAAAAATATCTGTGTTCAATTTTTTTTTTTTAAAGTGTTTTCTTATTTAACAAATGATACAAGTCAGGAATTTTTGAATGAAAGTAGAAGCAGGTGCTCTCCCAGCTCCTGCTGAATAGTAATGGAAGAAAAAGGGCTTGGAAAATACTTCCTTGAATTTTCACCTCAGTCACCCTTCCTCTGAGCTCATCGAGAGCTTTCTAGTGGACTGTAAGAAAGGAAAAGGGATGAAAGATAATTAAGGTTATCTTTATGTTTTTGGAGGTTATTTAAGGAATAAAGCCCTGCACATATAATTGACTGAATTTGGAGGACTGAAGGATAAGAACCCAAATATGCTTTCAAATATTAGTGCTGTGCCTATCTGGAGGTCCAAAGTATCCTGAGATTTGGAAGTGTCTCCGAGCCTGGAGCTGCCCTGCTCTCCTTTGATACCTTTGAGAATTTGCCTTTCTCAACAGCTTCCTCTCATGCTTCTTATTAGGGATGTGTAAAAACCACGAGCCCGAAAAACACGCTGCTTTTGCTGAACTGAGGATGTGAAGCTGCGAAAATAATGATCCTACCATGAAAAAAAAAGGGGGAAAAGAGACTCAAAAATCCCAAGTAATGAATGTTTGGATCATGGCCGGGGCTCTGCATGTGTCTGATAAAACAGACACAGGTGTCAGAGCCATTTATGGTTGCAGGCACAGAGCCGGTCAAAATCTCCCATCTCTGGGAAAAAAATCCTGTGATATTTCACCAGCTGCTCATGTTGGAAGGTGGTTTTATCCCTTATTTACTCTGTCCTCATCGACATGCAGAGCTGGACTCGCTCGTCTCCTGTTTGACCCTTGGTGTCCTTTCCTATTCAGCACTGTCCCCAAAGGTGTCCCCACCTTCAGACCAGGCTCAGCTCTCCACACCTTGTCTCCAATCCTCTCCCTGGTTTTTCCAGGGGAGAATCCAGCTGCGAAGCCAAGCTTGCCTGCAGATTTTCCATACCCACCCATCTGCCTCCTCACTTTGCACATAAACTAAGGATGCTTCCCAGCGTGACTGTGGTGGTGACAGCCAACACCACTCCCCGGCAGCTGAAGAATCCTTATTTAAACCAGGATTTTTAATATCCTCACGATGGAGATGCTGTTGGCGGTTCAGCAGACGCTGCAGCATCCAGACAGCCAAGCCTGAGCCTCAGACTTGGCTCCTTCACAGCCTTGCACCTCCGAGAACTAAACCCAAGGAGAGCAGAAGGTATTTCCCACTTGCTTTGCAAAGGTGCCGCATGCAACAACGAGCAAACCCCGAGGAGAAGGAATTCCACATTGCTATTCCACACACAACCTGTTAGCAGCCTGCATATTGTGGCAAGACTGAAATGCTGTCTTCCAACCTGATCCCCAGCCCATTACAGTTGGGATAAAGACTCGTGGTGACGTTAATGAGCACTGGATCAGCCCCTTTGCTGGCATAAATCTCTCTGTCGCATCGGTGGGATTGCATTTTCCCCCATTTGTCTGTTTGTTTGGCTCTGGATTCTCATTACAATTTCTATTAGCCCAGGCTCCCACTGATGTGGTCGTAGATTAGTTCCTTCCTGATTTTTTCCTCTTTCCTCCTGAAGGAAAATAAGGGTGTCTGAGTTCAAAGTGGCAGGTTTTGGCAGGTCTGGTGGGGGAGAAAACAACTCTGTCTCATCAAGAGGAGGATTTTTCCAACGGCATAAATTGGAGTAACTCCAGTGAAGCCAGCAGAAGTGACAAAGACTTGGGCATGCTGAAGATGACGCAGGGCCAGCAACAGCGTGGCCCCAAGGGCTCTGCCAGGGTGGCATTGGGACAGCGCATCAGGACAGCCATGGGCTGGAGATGAGGCCAGGTGTCATCCCTTGGACTGGCACCCACTCGTGCTCGGGTCCAAGGCTTACATGAGCTCATGGTTTTGGTGAGGCAGCTACAGAGCAGAGTTTGGGGCTGTGAACAGCCCCACAGAGGCATCACTTTCCCAGGTCCCAATATCCCTGATTTTACTTCAGCTCCTCCGTAACCATCCACCCACCCAGCAGCTCTGCAGTACCCCAGGTGCCCCCAAAATGACAATTCCCTGGCACATCCAACCAAAAAAAGCTCCCAGCTGCCTCTTCAAACCCCAAGCAAGGGCAGGACATGGCTGGACACCTCTGGTGCCCTCCAGCAGGACACTTTTAGCATTTTCCTTCCAGAGGGATGAATCCTGCCACAAAGAGACTGCAACGCAAGCAGATGACTCATGGAGCAGAGAAAGGAAGCATTGCAATCGCTGTGCACGAATCAAGACATTTATAGGACCTGGGAGGGCACCCAACGTCACACGAGGAGCTGAGGGCAGGGCTGGCAACTGAAAACCCATTTCCTAAGCCTGCCTTAGCCATTACAAACCACCCCAGCACCCCTCCACTGGCCACCTGCTCTGGCCTCCCTTCCCCATCCCAAGGTAAAGTCTGTTTGACTTCAGCCCTTCCAGATGTGAGGTGCTTAACCCAGGATGGAGATGACAGCTCCACAAAAGCACACTTGTCCCCTAGGAGACCCCAGCTCCAGTGAACCAGAGGCAGCAGCTCTACCAGGGAAGCTATAAAGGGAAACCCTCCTCTGGCACAGCAATCAGGAGCTTGTCTCATCTCAGATGGAAATTGCACTCAGG
>VWZT01015540.1:134345-144769 GCA_013397055.1 Pachycephala philippinensis | reverse complement strand
CACCTCACAGACACAGCGTGAGCTTAAGTGGCGAATTCCTCCCCAGCCGCAAGCACGGTCCCCGCGTACTTTTTATCAGCTCATAATTTAACAAATATCACATTTGCTTATGCCGAGTAATTCCTCCTTCCCTCCGCTAGTGGCTAAACACATTAATATTTCCAGGCACAGTTCCATGCTGGTGAAAAGGTGCCGGGGAGCATCCTCGGAGCAGAGAGTCCCGGAGGCAGCAGTCAAATCACAGCTTTCGGGGTGCTGCACCCCTCAAACCCCTCAGCTGCAGCAGCCCAGCCTTAGGGAAAACCAGGGCTCCCCCCTTGCTGTGCCCGG
Source organism: Pachycephala philippinensis (assembly GCA_013397055.1). Lineage (NCBI taxonomy): Eukaryota > Metazoa > Chordata > Aves > Passeriformes > Pachycephala > Pachycephala philippinensis. The sequence goes on along the minus strand of VWZT01015540.1, from coordinate 144,439 downwards.
TGACTTCCCTGCTTTGCCTTATCCAAAAATCCTCCCTCCTCCATCCCCACACCGTGCGCTCGGCAGCTTTTACACGGCACCAGCGCGGGGTGGTTTTTCTGTTGTTTTTGAGTTCGCTGCTGGCAACCTGAGCTGGATTCAAACTGGTGACCTAGATGTGAAAGGATCCATAGCCCGTTACTAATCCCTGGAGTCTCCGAATCCCCTGTAAACTACTGCTTAATTCACTAACTGTGCTATTTAATCTCTAAAACATTATGAGCTGTGCCGGGCAGAGGAAACACTCCATCAAATAAAGCTTTATTATTATTGTGCATGCTGGCTGGTCATACGAGAAGGGGATTGCTCTGCAAGTCTCTCTACTTTTTCCTTGTCTGAAGGTTCCCTGCTCCTTGAATTTAGCGCTGGTGGGACGTGCTGCCTCGAGCCCTGTGTTTTCCCAGAGGAAATGGCAGCTTCCCCCAGCTCTTGGCAGAAGGACTTTAATCCCTGCAGTGAACTCGGCTGTCTGGACTGGCAGGGGAGGGGGGAACGCTGCATTCAGCGCATCCTTTGGGGCCACAAATTACGTGGGAGGGGTCTCTGAAACCTCACTGCATCAGAGGCAGGGGAAAAGAGTCTGTCCGGGGTTGTGTCACTGCACCGCGGTGTACAAGACAGCAAAGAATAAAAGACACCAATCCTGCTGATTGCTGCGGCATCCAGGCACCCCTGGCAGGGTGGGGACCCCGCTGGCATACCTGCAGGACCGTCACACAGGAGCTTGTTCTTTGTGGGGCCGCTCCTCTGAATGGGCAGAGACCAACTCCTGTGTCAGCAAAACCAGAGGGATTCCAATAACCACAGCCAGTTAACCTTTTAACACGGAATTCAGCCCCGGATCGCCAGGAGCATCTTAAATTACGAGGAAAAAACCACCTCCCTGCGCTGAAAGCGTGTGAGGCTGGGGCAAAATGTGACCCGCAGAGCTGTTGCAGCCCTTGCCAGGGCTGAGTTTGGCCCACTGTTAGGAGATGATCAGCGGCATTGTTTGAAAATCCCAAGGAATTTACATCCAATATGCTCCTGCATACTAAAGCCCGGCAGAATCCCTGGTCTCCCTCCCTCTCTTGCATACATACAATGTACATATAAATCAGCCTGTCACAGCTCGTCTCTTTTCTGACAGCTGTAATTGCTTCGGACTATAAAAATATCTATAGACAATAAACACAACGCGGGGAAACAGCAAAGAGAAAACCAAATCAAGGTTCCTTTAAATAATTCAGTTGCTCCAGCAGCAGAGGAGCCAGCAACTGAGTCCAGCTGTGAAGGTTCAGCAGCGAGAGAAAGAGAGCTTTGTAGCCTCCTCTGGGGATGAGAGAGTCTTTTTTCCTTCATTGGGTTTTGACCACAGCAGCAGCAGAGTTTGCTGCACACGGGCTGAGTCCATCTGAGCACCAAACAGCCTCTCGCCTTCAGCTTCTTCCCTTTCTTCCCACTTAGGTAAAAGTCTTTTTTTTTTCCTCATTGCGAGCAACAGGCAGGAGACAAACAGAGCGAGCCGAGCACAGCACACTCGAGGTGCATCTTTATCTCCGCATCCACCTCACTCCTCTCCTTCCCAGCAAGGCTAAAGGCCCCCCTCTCCTGGCAGAGACCACAAACAGGGCAGCAGGAGCAGCGAGGGCTGGAGCGGGTGGGAGGCGATGCAGCGGCAGGGATGGAGCCAGGGGAAGGGTTTCCCCTGGGGAGATGGCAGCTGGAGGGGAGGATGCTGAAAGCCGGGATGGAGAAGGGGTTAGAAGGAGCGAGACCCTGCCGCTCTGCTTCCCAAAGGAGCATCTCTATCGACAGCTGAGGAGGAGGAGGCTTGGAGGCAGAGCAGGGAGGAAATCAGTCCCAAAAACGTCCCACAGGGAAGAATGATGGCTTCGGGCTGCTGCAAGGCACCCCGAGTCCTTCTGCAGGACGTCCCAGCAAACACCGCCCCAAACTCAGGCTTTTCCTGCAAAACCAAGCCTTAAGCAGCTAATCTGTGGATCTGAGTGGTCCCAAGAGCCAATTATCCCATGCAAATTTGCAGTTCAAGTTCCTCTGTCAAGGAAAACAACAACATTGCCGCATTTTTTCCTCCTTCCTCCGAAGTATCCAGCACGAGTCTACCTTCTATTTCATTGTAGCTGCTTGCAGGTCCAAGTTAAAGATCCTCCCATCCTACAGACCTGCCCGCAAACCTATATCCACACAATCCCACACCTCCCCACACCAACGGATTTCATTCCTGGAGAACAAAAAACTTCTTTCAATAAGTAGGTCATAGCAAGGCAATTCGTACAGCCAGATTTTCCTTTTAATTCCTTTTTTCCCTTTTCAGGGACTTGATAGATGGCAATCTATAGCCCCAAAGTGTAAATTTATTTTTAATCTGAAATGGCCAAATACGATCAGAAACATAATTCATGCTCGAGACGTCCTCGTTCCTTCCAAATGAAAACACGATTTTATAACGCCAGCCGTGCTATCGCATACCACATTATTCTCCAATAAGCTCAGAGTGGCACAAAAAGTGCTTCATTTCCTTGGCATTAGTCAGGTGAATGACACACGAGTCCGGGGGAGCTTTTCCTGAATAACTGCTGAGCCCTCCGCGCCTATAACCATTCACCGCAGCCACAAAGGACGCGGGCTCCAGCTCCGCTCGCTGCCTCATTTATCCCCTCGTTAACGGTGGCCCCAATTAAAGAACAATGATTGGGAGCTTTACTTGGCCGGAGCCGTTTTGAGCCCTTCTCGCCCCAAAGGCATTCCCGCTCCGAGCTGGAGAAATCGCCTGCTCAGGGCTGTTTCTAGGGCAGTTTTTGGAATGCAAGCAGCATCCTCACGGGCGCTCAGCCCTCGATCCTCCGCGCTGGAGGCAGGCAGGGACTCCCGGCACCCTCTTCACGGTGTTTAAAAACCACGCAGGAGACCCCATTAATCCCTGCTAGAGATGCTGTTAATATTTAACTGCAGTTTAGATAAACTTACAGTAACCGTCCTATTAAATTTAAATAAAATGTACTTTTGGGAGCCTTCCCCTAAAGCCACGCTGCCCTGCTCTGCCTGCACTTTGCACCGAGCGCCTCGCAGTAAAAAAAGGAACATTTTGTTTGCCCTTTAAAAAACTGCTGGGCTCGGGTTTGTCGCTTACTCTCATCGTGCTCAGGGACTCCGGAATTTTCAAGCACGAATTAACTCCTTCCAGGGCACCCCTGGCTGAGCTGCAAAGCCTCAGCCAAGGGGCTGGAGGAGCCTGGAAAAAGGTGCAAATCCGTCCCAAAGTGGTGCTGCAAACCCAGCACAGGGCTGATCTCCCTGCATCATCTCACCGGGTAACACAGAATGTACCCCCGGAGGAAAGGGAAAGCCAAAATGCCCCACACAGCACTGCCAGCATCCTTGAGGATGCTCAGCATCTCATCCCTGGCAGTGCTCAAAGCCAGGTTGGATGGGGCTTGGAGCAAGCTGGGCTAGCAGAAGGTGTCCCCGCCCATGGCAGGGGGTGAAACGAGAGGAGCTTTAAGGTCCTTTCAGCTCAAACCATCCTGGAGCCCTTTGTACATCCCAGAGGGGCCAGCCAGTGCTGCAGCTGGGACACAGAACCAGGAGGCTGCACAGCAGCCCTCAAGGCCTCACTTCTCCCTTTAGATTTCTCCTTTCTCCCACAGCCTTCAACATCTGGGCCTTTTACAGCAGCCCAACCAAGCACACACATTTAGGAAGTGACACCTCTGTGGGTCCAGACTCAACATTAAACATCTACACAGAGAGTTAAAAACTGATCAAAGAGCTACCGAGCCACTCTGGCACAGTGAGAATTATGAACTGGGATTGATCCTGGGTACAAATCAATATCGATTTTACGTAAGTCCATTTCTCACGGCTTCCTTACGATGTTACGGCGCTGTATGAACACCCCAAAAAACTTCCTTGATGCCCACCCTGCATCCCCAGCAGCGTTTGATCAGCGTGTTTCAGGTGCCAGGGACAGCGATGACGTGGGACAAAGCCACACCATTATCCACCTAATGGCATTTAATAAGTGTGTGACATTAACCCCGAGCTCTACAACTCAATCCCCGCAGCCAGTGAAAAGGGAAAAAGCTGAATAGGCTGAAAAGCAAAGCCAGACACTCCCCAGGTCTCACCATGGATATTTGGGAGCTCCAGCACAGCTCCTTGAAATGTGAAAACACAAGGTTCTACCCGCCCTGAGGCTCTGCCCACAGTCTGGGGGCTCTGTGCTGCACAACTGTTTGGAAAAGCAGCTCCAAGAGTTGTTGTGCCTTCTCCTGGGATGGTCCCAAGGAAAACAGACTGAGCCCAGGCTCCCCCAGCCCATCTGGATATCACACACATCCTGAACTGCAGGGAGCAGCAAAAAGCCTGGCTGGTTCTCCCCACCTCCACCTCAGTTTCCCCCCCAAACCCTTTCCTAACAGAAAACTGCTCAGTCCCTACAAACCTGGGGAAGCAGACACCGGGGAGAAGCACACAGCTCAGCTTAGATGGCCATCTGCAGCAAAAAGCAAATAGTGAGAGCAAAGCCCCTAAAAATCCCTCTTTTAAAGCACTGAGTGTGCTCAGCTGTGCTGGGTGAAAGCCCAGCCCACTGCCAGGTGTTCTGCATCCCTGGAATCAGCCTCTCCCAGAGCCACTGATTTCCCCACTGCCTGCACCTGCCTCCAGACTGGGATCAGTCACCTCCAAACCAAGCTTTCCTTTCTGACTCCTCACCAGCCGCTGCCAAAAATGGGCTTTTTCCCATTTTCACCTCAAACCAGCACCTTTGCAGCACCCATCTTTTGCCAGCCTGCTCCCCTGAAGTTGCCAAGTTGCTCGAGTATATTCCCTGGGAACAAAGTCTGGGCTCGCTGCTGTCTGCATGTATCAGTTTGAGTTTTGCCACTGGTCCTCTGACCCTCACGGCTCTCTGCATCCAAGAATAATATTAATAATAGCCACGCCATTAAGCAAGACGCTTGGTTTGAATCTGAAGATTTTGAGAAATGATCTCATAAATTTAATTCCCGGGGTACCATCTTTGAGCGTTAACAGGCACAGTCGCCTCTGAATTCTGGGAAATGAGCATAATTACATGGAGATCGACAAGGCACAAATGCCAAGAATTCTGTTAACCTTTAATACTGCAAAAAAACTCTCCCCTTGTAATTATCTCTTTCCTTTGTCTTAAATGTTACTGATGAATATTTAGTGGGATAAGCAAATAAAAGGAGGCTGAGGGGTGCAAGGAGGTGCAGTTCTCTGTGGGATAAGCCTGAAAACCTCACAGAATCGTTGTGGGTCAGGGTAGGATGGGACCCGAGGCTGCCAAAACTGCTCCGTGGGACAATGACATCCCCGTGGTGACACACGGCATGACAGAGCCAGCAGAGGGGAATCTGAGTTACATCAAAATCCAGATTAATTCCCAGCACTGCTGCAAATGCACCTTCACCCAGGCAGTGGAGAGCGACCCTGTGGCCCTCAGTGGGATGGGTCCAGGCGCCCTTTCTCCAAACAGAACTTTGTCTTGGAATAAAACTTCCCAGGTAAAAAACACATCACCTTTCAAACACATCCTCCCTAGGGCTGCAAATGGCACTGCCCTCTTGCTGCACATGGAGCCTGATGGAAAGAAGATTTTCTCCCGGTGTGAACTGCATTAATATCTGTCAGAGCTCTGGCATTTCTGCCTATAATGATGAAAAATATGTGCCGGGAATGCGGGGTGCTCTCAGCGTCGCCTCCCTCCCCATGAAGTGAAATTAGAAGCAGCTGCTCCTGCTTCTGCTCCTGTTCTCTTTGCAGCCCTACAACATTATCTTGGGAAGCTTTTTATTTGGGAGATGGCGTGGGGATAAGGGAGCCCCGAAACCTCTCCATATGCCAGTGGTGCCTGCTGCAGACAGGGCTGGGCTCTCCCCTCTCCCCCCTGGAGCTGCAGGCCGGTGTAAAGGTCACTCTCCTCTCTTAATGTCACACCAGAGCCACCGCTGAGGGAACAAGGGACAGGAAAAGGCACATCTCCCCCCGTGGATGGAGGAAATCCAGCTCCGTCCTGGGAGCGGTGTGCCGGCAGGAGGTGGTGGCTCTAAGCACCTGCAGTGCCAGATGCTTTCAGAGTGCTGTCCAGGAGCTCTGGCAGAGGTGGAAGGAGGTTCCTGCTGGATCTGAAGATGCTGCTCTCAAGCACATCCCAACCAGCAGCTGGACCTGCTGATGTGGATGGGCAAGGAGGCAGCGAATCCTGTGCCATGGAGGAAAGGGATTGCAGCACACCCCAGTGCTGCAGGGGACAGGGGACATCCCACCCATGAGGGTGCCAGCCCCAGATCCCAAATTAACCAACACTTTCCGAGCCACTGAGGCTGGGACCTGGCCCACCCAGAAGGCCCACAGTGCCACCAGAAAGGCTGGGTGTCACAGGAGAGGCTGCAGCAGTCACAGAGCAAACTTTCCTTCCAGCCTCAAGGCCAGACCTTTACAGATTCCCTCCCCACTCATCCCAGGAGGAACAAAGCCAAAGCAGTGCTCATTCACAGAAGACTGGGGAGAAAAATGAAAGGAAAGAGGTGAGTCCATTAAGTCCAACACCCCCCTCTCTTGGGAGGGCTCTGCACTTGAGGAGAGGAGGAGGAATCCTGTCCCAGCCCAGGGCCAGGGCTGTGAACAGCAGCGAGGGCTCCAAACGAGAGAGGTGACACCACAACCACCTCAGACCTGGGGTCCCAGTGGCTCCAGCCACCCCCCAGCTATTCCTGACCTCAGAACGTGGCAGATGTTTGCTCTCCTCCTTTCCCTTTCCCTTTCCCTTTCCCTTTCCCTTTCCCTTTCCCTTTCCCTGCCTTCCACTGGAGTGAGGTTTCTGCTCTCCAAGCTGCTTTTATGCCCCTTTAAAAGGTTATAAAAGCTGTCTTTATATTCCAATAAAGGGATATAAAAACAACCTTTTTCGCAGTTCAATAAACGTGGTTAGCTTTTCCCCCCATTAATACTTCTTTGCCTCAATGCCGTGTGCACGTGTGGGCTGCTCCAGGACAGGGAGGAGGACGGGGCTTCGGGCATCACATCCCGAGGCAGGAGACAGCAGAGCATCCAAAGGGAGAAGGACCAAGAGGCTGAGCTGGGGGCACCAGGCAGGTCTGATGCCAGGCAAAGACACGCATCATAATCTGAGCTGCTGCCCAAAAAGCAGAGAGGTGAGGCTACAGCCTCACTGGATACTGCACTGGTGCATTTACTGCAAAGAAAATACCTCCTGGGAGCTGGTGTGAGCTCAGGGAAGGGCTGTGAAAGTTTTTCTCAAGCACGAGAAAAATTCAAGTGATGAACTCTATAAACCAAGGGGCAAAGAGTTGCCCAGCACTGTCGCTGTAGCACCCCGAATGGGTAAAGGACACAGTCCAGGCACCCAAGAGATGATCCAAAGTAAGGAACTTTAATGAAAGATTGAACAGCTTTTATATGTTAATACGCAGAAGCGTGTTGAATGGCATAAAGTAATTGGTCCCTCGGCCATCCACCCCTCGGGGTGATTGGCCAAGTTCTGAGCCATCCGTTCCTAGATGTTTTTCTGGTTAAAACCAAACAATCCTTGACAAACAACTGCAGGTGTAGAAGTTTACAAAACTGTAACATTGTTTTAAATTCTTTACATGGGAAAGACAGAACTTTCACAAAATGCTGCAAAGGCTAAAGAAATTCCCTGCTGAGGCCTTTTTGGTATCCATAACAGCAGGGTTTTGCCTCTCCTGGTAAAGGCCCGTGGATGTAAGGGATGATGAACTGCAGCCACCCAGGTCCCATCCCTCCAGGAACCAGCAGCTGCTGCACCCAGGGCCGTGCCACCTCTCTGCTGGGTGACAAGGGACAGGTCACTTCACCCTGTGCTGCCAACCCCCTGCTCTTGGCAACATCATTTAGAGCTCCCAGGCCGTGGGTCAGGAGTTGTCCTGTCCAGAGCATCAGTGGCACACGGAGCCTGACAGGTCCCTGCTCCCCACGCAGCCTCCAGACACGGCCCTAATTATTATTTACCGTTTGTGCAGCCATCCCGTGCCTCGCAATCCGTCTTTCTCAAAAGCGTCCTTTTCCTTGGAAGAGGATCTAAACCTGTCCTGCTGCTCGTCCAACAGCCTCTCCAGGCATTAAAACAAGGAGGTTTATTATTTTTGGTGACAGCCTGTTCTGCAAGGTGAACACAACTGGTATGAATCAAAGCGACCCGGATTTCATACATCATCCCCCAGCAGCACCAACGTGAAGGGCAGGAGGGGTTTGGCTGCTGAATGCAGAGCAGAGCAGGGAGCTCATCGGTGCTGATCTGTCAGTGATGGGGAGCCTGTGGGGTGCTGGGGCCGTGGCTGCTGGAGGGAGAAGAGCGGGGGAGATGTAAGTCCATAAATAACACAAACTGGAGAGAGCAGCTACCAGGAGCTGGAATTGAAGCCCAGCACCAAGGCAGTGAGAGCCTTTCCAGCTGTGCTTACACTCCCTGACCTCGTTTCTCCTCTTCCTGCCCCAGCACAGGTGCTGTGGGATGGGGACCAAACTCTGACTGGAGCAGGAGCAGGGCAGATGATCTTATCATGATCTTATCACAGAATCCCAGAATGGTTTGGGTTGGAGGGGATCTCCCACCATGAGCACCTTCCACTATCCCAGGTTGTTCCAAGCCCCATCCAGCCTGGCCTTGAAAACTTCCAGGGATGGGGCAGCCACAGCTTCTCTGGGAAACGTGTGCCAGGGCCTCACCACACCCTCAGCAAGGAATTTCTTCCCAATATCCCATGTATCCCTGTTCTTGGCTGAGTGGCTCCTTGCCCCCACCACGCTCCCTGTCCCAGCTCGCTCCATCCCACCCAGGCTGAGCCCTCCCTGCCACCTCCAGCTAATTAACCCAGCTAATTGCCTTTGCTGGGTTCTTTTTTAGGGCTGCAAGGGAATGATGAGGGTGAAGGGAGAGGGTGAGCATCCAGGGCTCCCCGGGGAATTCAGAAGCATTTACAGTCCCTGGCATGAGAAAATCCATACTCATCTTGGCTCTGGGAGGCAGGGCTGCCCTCCCACACTCCTATTAGCAATTCCCAATCATCTTTTATTAGGCCTGCATTGATTTGCTGCTCATTTCGGTGGGAATGAAGAACTAAGAGCCTCAGCTTGGCCTCATCTGAGGAATCCAGGCACGGAGCCCATGGAGCCAGAGGAGATCTTGGGGGATGCTGACCCGGGTTCAGCTGTGCTGTCACAGAGCAGAAGCAGAGCTGTCCTTTCCAAACAGCCTTTCACATCCCACAAAGCTGGGAAGCACGTGAGGAAGAGGGATCAAGGGTAGGAGGGGCTGGAGGCTCCTCCTGATCTGTTTTTAGGGTGCTCCTTTCCTGCTGGGGAGGGGAATTTTGTCCAGCAGAGATTCCTGAGAAAAGTCCCCTGGATCCCACGCTCCAAACCCCAACCCCGCAGAGCAGCTCAGGGCAGTTTTTACCCCCTGGGAGGAACAGCCTCCTAACACTGTTCCGGTTTCCAAGCCAACATTTCCATGTAGCTTGTGAAACACAAATTCTGTTAGGAATCATCTGAATATTTTGTTCTAATAATGCCATAACACCAGCGTACCCATTAGCACATACACGGAAAGGAGTATTTGAATATCAAAACAAAGCGAATTTACAGGCATTTTTTCCCCTCCTGGCAAAGGCATCAGTGCTAGTTATCAGTTTCCAACTGTTTGCACCACAGCTTTTCCATGCGTGTCCCTGCTGTCATCAAACCTGCTGCTCCCTGCACCCCGTGTCCTGAGATAACCCGAGATGTGCAGCCACGGGTACAAAAGGGCCCCACAGCCCCTGGGGGGAGAAGGGCTGGGAATGACAGGGTGGCAGCTCTGCAGAGGGGGTGGTGGGAGATGCAAATCTCCGGCTGTGTGAGCCACAGATACATCCCTCTGCACCCGGGAGCTCCATCTCATCCTGTCACAGCACCACCTCATCCCATCATAACAACATCTACTTCATCCCATCACAGCACCCACCTCATCCCATCACAGCACCCACTCCACCCCACCCAACAAC
>VWZT01015540.1:79260-112277 GCA_013397055.1 Pachycephala philippinensis | reverse complement strand
CGGGATGTGGCAGCCCCGGGATGGGGATATCGCAGCCCCGGGATATCGCAGCCCCGGGATGTCGCACCGAGCCCCGGGATATCGCAGCCCGGGATGTCGCACAGTGCCACCGCGCCGTGACTTCCTCGGGGCTCTGCTGCAGGAGGGAGGCGGCGGGGGGGCAAGGCAGAGCAGATGAAAGCGCTGACCCACTTTGTGGCCCCAAGTACTCATTAAAACCCAAGCGCATGTCCGTGGGCGCCTGGAAAAGCCGGTGGGGTCACAAACCCCATCGCTGCCGCCCTGTCACTGATGAAGCACCTTCCAAAATCAATGGCGCTTTGTTGGGTTGCGTCAGCTAACGAGGAAAAGGCCATTTATTGTTGCAGCGGGGAAAGGCTGACGCACCACAAAGAGGGCCCTTTGCCTGACTCAGAGCAAGTATCTGCGGCTTTTCCAGAGTGATTTGCCTTTGACAAGAGGCTTCTGTCCTCCAGCAAGGCGCCCGGGCTGACGGTGGTCCCCACCGGGAGAAGCAGCGATGCTTCTCTGGATCCCCAGCGAGGGGCCCGCATCCAGCATCGGCGATGTCGGGGTTTGCAATTCCTGCGGATGCACGGCGCAAGCACAGAGCGAGGCAGGCAGAGCTATTCCAAATTTTCTCCTGGGCGAAGCGAGGCACAGCTGACCGAAGAGCAGGAGGCAGAGCCCAGGCTGAACCAGAGCCAGGCCAGGCAAAGCCCAACCATCTGCCTGCTGCAAAGCCAAACGAGCTGAGGTTACTTGATTGAAACAGCAAGTGCATAAATATCCAATAAAATAAACAACAGCCATAATTAATAATAAAATAAAAATAGCCTTTCCTTTCTGCTCCTGCACTTTGCAGCCGCAGAGCTCAGGGCACATCACACGCCAGAGTAACAACTAATTATAAGCACCAATTACGATGATAATGAAATAATCTACCTTCCAAACCTGCCTGCCATTAATTTTCCCTGGCTGGAAAGAAGGTTGAGAGCTCACACTGGACAGAGCGAGTGGTGTGGGTGCACCCTGCTGTGTGCCACAAAGCAGCCTGACAGCAGGAGGGGGACAGGGGCATCCTCACACCCCGGGACCTTCCCGCAGCAGTGACTTCCCCAGGTCATTGCCCAGAGAAGCTGTGGCTGCCCCTGGATCCCTGGCAGTGTCCAAGAGAGGTTGGACAGGGCTTGGAGCAGCGTGGGACAGTGGGAGGTGTCCCTGCCCATGGCAGGGGGTGGAACGAGATGAGCTTTAAGGTCCCCTCCAACCCAAAGCATTCTATGATTCTATGAAAGCCACGCACTCTTTGGGGTAAAACAGAAGCAAAGCAGCACAGGGAAAACTTGATTTATCTCCCCTCTCAGCAAATTGAAGCTCTTCCTTCACAACACCATCAGCAGACAAAAATAAAGGGGCTGAAGGAGGACGATTTGGATGAGACGCTGAGAAGCGGCGTTTATCCCTTCCTAGACGGTGACTCAGGGAATCATGTGGGCACGGGCTGATTCCTGAGCCAGCAGCTAAGCAAGAGCTGGAGTGATGAAGCACTCGAGGTTTGCACTTCATCGCTCTCCTGAGTCAGAGCCAGCATCTTGCTCCCAATCTCGGCTCATCCTGTGTGAGGCTCTGGATGGCACTTGCCCATCCTGTGTCTCTGTCAACGCAGAGCTCTGCCCGTGTGGGATAAGGACACTCTGCTTCCCAGCTCGGACCTGACCCGACCTGGGAATGCATGCTTCCAGCCCAGAAACCCTGTCCTTGTCGCTGTTGGCGCTGCCGGAGGGCAAAGAAGGACTCAGAGACACGAGTGTGGTCAGCAGAAAGGAATTATTTAATTAACAAAGGACAGGTTTTTATGTGTTTAGTTCTTTTAGTGTTTACCTAAATGGCAAGAGGTTATTGGACCTCTAGCTAACCACCTACCAGAGTGATTGGTCAATTCACACATCATCCATTTCTCTAGTCAGTATCACAACAATTCTAATTATATTCACAGGTGCAAGATTAGCAAAGTCTTTACAGAAAACTTTATCATGTTTTGCATAGTTTCGCATGAGAAAGAAGAGAGCTCTCACGAACTGCTGCTGAGAGCTGAAATCTTCTCTGCTAAAGCTTTTTAGCATCCATATGTCCTCACTGCACTCCCAGCACCAGCAGCACCAGCTCCAGGGAGGGGATTGTCCCCACTGCTCCACTCTGGTGAGACCCCCCTGGAGCTCTGTGTCCAGCTCTAGGACCCCAACAGCAGAAGGATGTGGAGCTGCTGGACAAAGTCCAAAGGAGGCCGTGGAGATGCTCCAAAGGCTGGAGCACTTTTCCTACAGAGCCAGGCTGGGAGAGCTGGGGGTGTTCAGCCAGTAGAGGAAAAGGCTCTGGGGAGACCTTAGATCCCCTTCCAGCACCTAGAGCGGCTCCAAGAGAGCTGGAGAAAGACTTCGGACAAGGGCCTGGAGTGCTAAGACAAGGAAAATGTCTTCCCACTGCCAGAGGGCAGGGATGGATGGGATATTGGGAAGGAATTGTTCCCTGTGAGGGTGGGGAGGCCCTGGCACAGGGTGCCCAGAGGAGCTGTGGCTGCCCCTGGATCCCTGGCAGTGCCCAAGGCCAGGCTGGACGGGGCTTGGAGCAACCTGGGATAGTGGAAGGTGTCCCTGCCCTTGGCACGGACTCAAAATAAGATGATCTTTAAGGTCTTCCAACCCAAACCATTCTGGGATTCCCTGATCTTGTTTTGGATTGCAGAGGAGCCTGGTTGGTGCATTTCATCAGCGAGGATGGCGACCAAGACCCAAAATGCTCCCCTCCAACCTTGCAGAGAGCCCCCAAAGCACAGCATTTGATCCAAAATGGAAAATTCCTGGGCTGCAAAGCGGGAAAAGCAAGAAGTCTGCGTGTCAGAGAGGGTCAGAAGACCCTCATGTCCCAGCCCCAGTGGTTCTGAGCTACACGATGTGCTGCAAAGCCCAGGGCTGGCGCTGGCTCCAAGGGTGAGCAGAGCCTGTAAGATTGATTTCTTTTTGTTTTCGATTGACGGCGTGTTTGCTAGAAAATGTCATTTTCAGGAACCGAAACTATCTGTGGATTCAAGTCAGGTTTAGCGAGCAGTTTTCGCAGAAAATAAATAGAACGGGGAGAGGAGGGAGCTGCAGAGAAGTCAAAACATCTCGTGGATGATGTTTCTTGTGTGTTACATTTCAATCTCTCACTTGAAATGTCATTGTCATTCCAAAAAATTGACATTTATCTAAAAGGTTAAAAAAAGGCTACGCTGAGTGAAGCATATGGGTTGGCTTCCACGTTTGCATAAACTGTTTCATTAGGATTTGACAGAAACACTGGGCTGACGTCACTGAAAGGAGCCCAGCTCCCCACTTTTCTCCGAGGTGACCTCAAGTCAATGTTGTTTCTTTGCCCTGGCCATCAACTAAGCTGTGAAAAGGAATTTAAAAAGCCATTATTCACCCGACACTGGCAGTGCTGGGGTTGGGAGAGTGCACGGAGCCATTCCCACCCCAGGGAATCTTCCGGAGTGGTGCAGGTGCACAAAGCCCCTTGGAAAGTCATCTCATGTTTCGGCAGCTGGGACAGAGCTAAACCAGCACAGCTCCTCACTGAACTAATGGAGGATCCTAAAATCCAGGAATGTGGAGAAAACAGGACTTAAAAAGAACACAACCAGCACATCCAGAGAATACAAATTGTCCCATTCATCCTGAATTTGACCTCAGATCCCAGGAAGCCCATGGAAGTGTAACGACCAGCCACCATTAATTTAATCCTCCAGTTTAATTCCATGATAATTATAATGCCATGCATCCAGGCTGGAACAAACAACCCCTTCCCAGGCAGAAAAGGCTTTTTCATTCGCCCTCTGAAAGAACTGGTCAAAGTCCTGATTTTCTGAATTTTCCCCCAGACTGATGTAATGCAAATAAAAATTACAGGGCCTGGGGGGGAAATGACTGATTGGAAAATAGAGGGGAAAAACATCTCAGGGAAATGGTCGGTCAATGGGTGTTTTGTGGTGTAGCAATCTGAGATTTCCAGTGGGAGGACCACTGGAGGGGAAATGTTCAGCCCAGTTTTGGGAAGATGCGTGCTCTCCCCCGTGTCTCCCAGAACTGGGAATGTGGATCCCCCCAGGGGAAGGAGTGAGATACCCAACTCCTTCCAACTTCATGCCCAGATGGATCCCGAATTCCCCCAAAAGGATCTCATCCTGCGCTCCCAGCTCCCTCCTGCCACAGCACCTGAGAGGAAGGGACTGATTTTTACAACCTTCTTCAAACAGGCTCTGCTTATAAATTAATGGCTTTAACACCTTCCCAACAGCAGCCAAAATTCATAGAATTCCAGGATAGTTTGGATCAGATGGGACATTAAAGATCATCTCATCCCACCCCCTGCCATGGGCAGGGACACCTTCCACTATCCCAGGGTGCTCCAAGCCCTGTCCAACCTGGCCTTGGGCACTGCCAGGGATCCAGGGGCAGCCACAGCTTCTCTGGGCACCCTGTGCCAGGGCCTCCCCACCATCATAGGGAAGAAATTTGTTCCAATATCCCATTTAACGCTGCTCTCTGTCAGCTTGAAATAAACCAAGAGCAAAAGTTTTAGCAGTCAGAGTGCTGGCAACACTTCTGATCTGGATGTCAACTCTGTAGCAGCTCCTTTTCTTTTCCTTTTTAATTATTTAGTTGTTTTTATTTTTAATATTTATTAATTCCTTTTTTTAAAAAGCTCCAAGCTCCTTAGAAAAAGGCTGCGTGTTTTTCTAGTCTGTGCTTGGATGACTCTCAGCCCCCTGACAGAGAATCTATAGGTGCTAACAAAATACAAACGGATAATTAATCACCATAATTGGGGATTGGGTGGCTTTTATTCACTTCCATCTCCTCTGTGGTGTTTCTTCAAAAGAAAAGAGGGGGAAAAAAAATCTAGCAGAGAAGGGAAGAAAAGAAATCCCGTAAGTCTAAATGGGCTGCACAGATTTATGGAGAATTAGTTTAGTCCTTGGGACCTTGTGACATGAGAGTCCAACCAAACTCCATTCTTGGCTTTATGATGTTTTCAAGCCCCCTCAATGCAATTATTTCCTTGTCTCCCTACAGCCCATCCATTATTCTCCATAATAATATGTTTTCTGAAACTCCTTTCCATAAACAACGAGAGCAGGCAGCGAGAAACCTCATTGTTATTGATATCATGTCACATCACCAGCAAAACGGCTCCTGCAGAACGGGCTGAGAATGGAGAAGGTTTCAATTGAAAACGTCCCCACCTTTTACATCGTTCCAAGATAGATGGAGCCAACTCACTGTGACGTCACACAGGGAAATTTAACCCCCACGGGTGCTTTAGGGACAGGGTTGAGACAATCTCATTGTGGATCCCAAATTGCCAGTAGGAAACGGGTCCCTGGCAGAGTTTGTTTGCTCCTTCCACTGGATCTGGCCCCACACCATTGATTAGCAGCCACAAAACTTTTAAAAGCAAAAAAGTTCCAGGCTTATTTGCCCCTTGAACCCACAATTATGCAAGGAAATCAGTAAAATGTTGTTTTCACCCAGCATATGATGCTCAAAAGCACAAGAACCACCAAGCTCTTGCTAAAATTGCAGCCATCCTCAGCCCCCAAATCATCATCCTGGGGGGTTCACCCCACAATTCCCATTATAACTGATAAAATCACAGCAGTTGCAAGGTGTAACTGGTAGCTTCAGTGGCAATATCACAAACAAAGGTTTGAGATGAGCTTAAACAGCTAAAAGTGATGCTTGTAGCACTGATTTTCCAATGTAGGGCTGGATTCTGGATTTGTAAGGCTCGAGCCACACTGACGCTGGTTTTGCACTCAGACACATGGATCACGTTCATTCAATTAATTAAAATAGCCCAGTTATGATCCTGGCAACATCAAACAAGGATTAAAAACTTCCTACATTTTCTAGCTAGACCCAAGTGTATGTCTGACCCCCCACATGCCCCAAAGATCATCCGTGTCTCTAAAAATTTCAGGTATAGCTTGAATCACCCTAAACCTTAAAAATAAATGCATGGGGTGAGGACGATGGGATCTGCTTATTCAGAGATTCAAGAACAAAGATTTCACATTAAAAGATCAAGAGGGAAAATCACTCATTTTCCACTAAGAGAATAAAAATAAAAGCAAGGACACAGCTGGAAGCAGCCCCGTGGGGGGAGATAACTGATCCCAGGGCCCTGCATCCTTCCTCATCCTCCTGGTTATTTTGACATTTCAGCAGTAGGAGCTTCCAGGCAGTGCATTTTCTCAGGGACCAGATTTTTATCATCCTAATCACGGTCCGGGACCAATACATGGAAGCATTTACTGGTCCAGAAAGCATTTGTACTGTTCCAGTAACTAAGCGCTTTTGAAAGACTCTTTTCCACCTGATTGTGGGAGCTGATAGCTGAGGAGCCGCTAGCGAGAGATTGATGCTTCATATGTTTGAAAGCTCAAACTCCAAGCAGAGAATATTGCACTGGTTTCTGGCTCTAGTGGTTTTCATAACACCCGGCAGCAATATCATGTCAGAACAGCAGCTGCCAAATCTGGTCTTCAATTATTGCCAACTTCAAGTTCAAGGAGAGCTAAATCCAGGGGCTTGGTGCAACCTGATGTAAAATGCAGCTCTAACAGGACTCCCTTTGTCTTTTCCCCTCTCCCATACGTATTTCAGGAGCTGCCAGGTGTCTGCACCGAATTAGAGACCGTGGAGTTCAAAGGTGTGGATGGCTGGAGGCACCCCGGCCACGCACTGCTGAAAGAGATGGGATAAATGGTTTGGACAAACAGAACCTTAACGCTTTCAACCTCACTCCAAGGGGACCTTCAGCCCTTCTCCTCACCCTTTTCCAGCCTGCAAAGTGGAGCAGTGGGAAACGGGAGGTTGGGACCTGCTCTCCTGCCTGAACTCATTTAGCCCAGGGAAACACAAAGGAGATTTATGATGTCTTTTGGGGAGGGCAAACTTGTTGCCAGAGAAGCTGTGGCTGCCCCATCCCTGGCAGTGTTCCAGGCCAGGCTGGATGGGGCTTGGAGCTACCTGGGATAGTGGAAGGTGTCCCACAGCAGGGGGTGGAACTTTATTATCTTTAAGGACCCTTCCAACCCAAATCATTCCATGATTCTGTGACCTCATGGCTTTAATTTGCACATACAACCGCGCTGGAAACTACAGAGCAGGATTCTGTGACCATGGAGAGATGGATTCATGCTAACCCTGCTGCCCCATCACTTCAGAGCCTTCTATTCCAGGCTCTCCCACCACTCCCAACAAGAAGATTTTGGCAGATAAAATCCTCCAGGTTACACACATTCCTGCAGCACGGAGAAATTCCAAGAGCAGGGCTGCAGAGCCCTCCCCCTGCAATGACATGTGCAAACACGTTCTGAGCAATTTGGGGAAATCAGTGATTTCCCACATGGGTTGTGCAAAATCTCCCAGCAAAAAGTTTCATTTCGTGTCACACGAGCGACCTGTGCGGAGCATGAAAGCAGAGGGTGGGGATATGCTAATATCCCTAATGCTATCACTTCTGCAAACAAAATTAATGATTTTCAGGCCCTGGAGCCATCAGATTCCACTTCCGCAGGGACTTGTGTTGGGTGAGCACCAAGTTCTCTCAACCACGTGGGAATTCCGTACTCTGGCGATACAAAAGATGAGGGTTAAGCACATGGGGAAGCTACGTGAGGACACAAGAGAAAGGCCACGATGAGTTTCCATCAATCCACAATGTCAGAGGCCAGAAGAGACAATCAAAGCTGAGAGCCTGGAGAAGCCAAGCCACACAATTTCACCCCGTGAGCCCCGGAGCAAACGCAGGGATTTTTCCCTTGCACTCAGGCAAACACCAGCAAACCCAGGCACTTCTTGCTGATGCGCCGGGTGGGTTTTAGCAGGACAATCAGTCTTGCTTAAAAGACTTCAAGTGATGATGAATTCACCATTTCCCCCACATAATCAAGGGGTAGCTTGGTTTGCATCTGGCTCCTGTTTTACCGGAGTTCCAAAGACGTATTACACGAACCAGCCCGGATTTAGGTCATGTATCACTGACATCTCCATCCGAAGGGAAAGGCTTTGCCAGCATCTACAAGGAAAACTCCTCTTCCTCCAAACCAGCTCCTCAGTGCCTGGGACAGAGCCATCCCAGCTTAGGGCTGGTGAAGGTGACATTCCCATGCTGCCTTAACATCAATCTCCAGCCTGGGAAGCTGTAGAGAACCTCCACATGCTTCTTGACACCTCCATACCAGTAAGAAATCCCAGAATCCCTGAATGCTTTGGGTTGGAAGAGACCTTAAAGATCATCTATTTCCAACCATAGGCAGGGAACTTCCTGCCAGACTGGAAATGGGGCAAAAGACCCAAAAACCTGCTGCAATGGTCAAGTTGGACCCAAAGCACCCTCTGGGTCTGATCTGGGGGAGGGAATAAACCATGGGCAAAATAAATAAATAAAAAACCAATCTCCATTTGGAGGCACTAAATCCCCACTCCTTTCCAGATGGCTGGGAGATTTCTCCCAGGTGGTAAATATATTATTAAGAACTCATTTCACCGTGAAATTGACTATTCAAAACACAGACAGAAGTTAATATATTAGGACAACCTGTCTGAAAAGCTCACGTTAGAGGGAATTTATTTTTGTTTAATATAAAACGTGGCACTACACACATGGCCGTCCTCGAGCTGCTCCTTGGCACAAACATGCGTTCAGACATTGGGGAGGTCTCCTACAACAGGACAAATGGCACTGGATAAAGTCACTGTCACCTTTGGGGTGACATCAGCACTGGGAAGTGGTACCTGTGCCATGGCTGGGAGTCTCCAGCTCTCACTGATCATCTCAGCATTGTTATTCCTGCACTCCTCAGGAGTCCAGTGCTTAGAGGAAACCAGAGCAAGGTAATAATAAAGATTTACTGCTCAGGGACATCCTTCCACTGACTCTGAAGGGAAAATCCAAGCAACATGGCAAGGACATGGAAAAACATCTTTCATGGGGAGCCATCAGGTCAGACGAGCCCTTTGGACACCCCTGATCTAGTCCTTCACTCAAAGCAGGAGCAGGTTTCAACCTGAAGTTGAGCCTAAACTTCCTCCAGGTCCAGACGAAACCTACACCTTGAAACTATTTTCACTTGCAGACCAAATCCAAAGCCTTAGGAAGGCTGGAACCTCCCATTACAAACTGCACAACTAAAGCATTATTTCTTATTAACCACTAATAAGAAGATGCCTAAAGTAAGAGGTTTTCTAAAGCATTTCCTAGTTGAGTCAATCGTTTTGATTGGGTAATTATTTAGAAGTATCCCAGATATTCTTCTAGCGAGGAGGAGCAGCATAATTTTGCAAATCAGTAATGAAGAAGCCTCAGAGGGTCGACAAATACTTTGTGTTGTTTAATTTGCTTCCCAGCCTTTCTGTCAAGGAGCTCCAGCTTTGCTCTGGCATAAGATCTGCCTGGGGGAGGTCAAGGAAGGTGACCTTTTACTTCCCACTCAATAGCAAAGGACGAGAGTGTGAACTGCTGGACACACACAGACTTCAGAGCGTGTCTTCATTAGAGGCTACACAACATCTCTGAAGCCTCAGCCCTTCTCAAAAGCATGGATGGGAGAAACCTCTGCAAGCCATGAGTCTATTAGACTGTAACTTATTTCACTTTAATTCAGCTGTTAATTAACTCACTTTAAGCTGAATGCCTGTGTCTTGAGTAAAGTGACCTCGTTGCAGACCTTTGGCCCAGGACACTCGTGGTGGCTCCATAGCTGCCTCAGCTGAACGTACCTCTCCTCAAAGAGATGTCCCAGGATCCCTGCACGAAGCAGCTCCTCTTGTGCAGCATTCCTTGGGAAGTGGGTGATGCCAGCCCGGACATAATCCAGGCTGGACAACTCATCTTTTGAAAAGGGACACTGGTGGAAGGTGTCCGAGGAAGAAGAGAGCATAGAGGTCCAACAGAAAACACGTGAAGGGAAAGAGTTATCCCATCCTGGAAAAAGCTGGACGTTTCACCTTTCCTAGACCTTGGAAAATTTCCACCTAGAAAAAATACAACCCCCCTGCCACTCCCCCAGACCAACCCAATTTATCTGGAGCAATCTTTAAAACCCAGTCTAGACTTCCTGCTCAGACCTAGAGCAGCAAAGCCACTTGAACCTTAAAAAAGCTACTTATCTGCAGGGATAAAATTCATGGCCTCTCTTGGCAACCAGCGATGAGGCTGCAGACTTGGCCTCTGGCTCTTGGTCTCAGTGTCTCACAGCCGTTCTGCTGCAGATAAATAATTAACCACGTGTTGGAACAGGGACCTGAGCACACGTCGCCTCCATCCCGGCTGAGTGCCCGAGATGATGGTCTGTAAAACCCCTGCTGGCCCAACAAATATTTATTCATGCAAAATGGAGCAGCTTCGATGAAAGAGAGATGGAGCTGTGCTCTCGCCTTGTGATCTCCACAGAATTCACCCCGGAGCAAACGCTGACGAGGTGGAGATGTGGCGTTGTTGGCCAAACTCAGAATTGTTTTCATCTCTTGGCTGAACTCCCCATCCTTCCACACTCCACCATACAAGGAAAAACAACCGTAATCATTCAGGAGCAATCTTTGTTAATAAAATGGGGACGGCAATATTAATATTAAAAGGTATTAATAAAACTTGGACAAGGAAAGCATCCCCATCAGAGGTGCTCAGACTTGGCTGAGTTTGGAGAGCTGAGTTAGAACACACAGTGGGATTCCTGGGGCTCTCCTGTGCAGGGCCAGGAGCTGGGCTTGGATAATCCTTGTTGGTGCCTTTCCACTCAGGATACTCTACGATTCTGTGAGTATTTAACATGAACAGCCATGGTGGCCTCTTCCAATGGTCACCAGGGCCACCAGCTAATTGCCAACTCCACCAGTCCTTGGGGATGCTACGAGACACCTGGTCCTTTAGGAATCCCTCTAATTAAAGCCATTCCTTCCTCGATTTTCTAGTCCAGCAAATCAAATTCCTAGACAGAATTCCTCTTTCTGGGCCCTCTTAGTTTGATTCTCTTCCATGTCCCTTCTCCAGTGGATTAAGGGATCATTGATCCCATCCAAGGAAATGAGATTTTGCTCACATACAGGGACACACCTGGAATTCCTGCGACAAGTAACCCCTTGGTACCCTGACATCATGAGAAAAGGTCCTGGGGAAAGGTCCTGCTTTTCTTCTTTTATCAGTAATTCATTCAAGGCACCAAACCCAGGCGTTCCCTTTAGCAAGGCTAAAATAAACTAAAACACAAAAAACCTTCCTCTGTGCATACATTCCTTCTACAAATCTGAGTGCTAATAGTATTTGACACGTCGGTAATCTGCGTTTTTTTACCATAATTCATTTAGAGTGGTTCTGCTTGATTATTGTACATTTTACACCATGATGCACAGAAAATGTTGTTGCTTTTTTTTTTTTGCCTCCTTAACTGGTTTTATTCCTTCTAGAAATCACTCATTCATAGTACCCACATTCGAGGCTAGAGAGGGAGGGAAGAAACAAAGCAAAAATCAAAGAGAAAATAGGCAGCAAGAGAATAGGAAATAAATGAAGAGAAACGAAAAGAGAAAAAACAATAAGAAGGGAAAATAAGCCGAGAAATTATGCAAATAGAAGAAAACAAAGCCAAGAGCCAGAAGGGCAGAGAGAGGAGCCAGTTTTGGGAGAGCACATCCAATTTCTGCCCAGAGACTGGAGCAAAGGACAATGTAGCAAAGTGAGGACTCGATTGTATTTATTTTCCATGGAGTTGAGTCCTCTTTAACAACCCAACGTCTTCTCTGTGCTCAGAGTGTTTGTGTGACATTAGACATGATGTTCTTATGGAAATCTCTGCAGTTGGGAAAAAGCTGGGAAGAAAATATAGCTGCTCTATAAAAATTCTGCCCTTTCCCATGTAGGGAAGGAGGGGGGAAGAAACCATAAACCAAAATTCTCAAATTACCCAAACTCGAGAAAAGTTGGGCCAAAGTCAACACGACCTTTAGATTTCAAATTTTTTTTTGCTTATTAATTCTAAGAAAAATTTAGCTATGTTTCAATCTTGTATTTTGAGCCAGAAAATCACTTGTTTTCCTCAAGGAAAAAAAATCAATTACATTTTAAAATCTTGCAAAATGTTTTAATTTTCCTTGTATTTGTTAGTTCTGCTCAAACACTCCTTTGAAACTGGCCTGTTCTCCTGGAAAGCCGGTTTTCCCTAAATCTGCATGTCCCAGGCTGAGAAGAACCAGCCGCCTCCAATCATCCCAATTAAGGCCATTCTCCCCGGTAGTGACAGGACAAGAGGGAATGGCCTTAAGATGAAGGAGGGCAGGTTTAGATGGGATATTGGAAAAAAATATTTCCCTGGGAGGGTGGGGAGGCCCTGGCACAGGGTGCCCAGAGAAGCTGTGGCTGCCCCTGGATCCCTGGCAGTGCCCAAGGCCAGGCTGGACAGGGCTTGGAGCAGCCTGGGACAGTGGGAAGTGTCCCTGCCCATGGCAGGGGTGGCACTGGATGGAGCCTTAAGCTCCCTTCCAACCCAAACCATTCCATGATTCTCTTCCCTCCTAATGAACCATGGCAGAAGGGAATTCCATGCCAGGGCCACGAATCTCAGCCCACCCTCAGCTCCTCACATGCAGGACAGGGAAGGATTTGCTCCCTCACTCCCAGTACCTTGGGATAAATGGATGGATGGGAGACAGTCAGAGTCCACTTAGGTTCATGACCAACAACAGAGACCTGGATAATCCCCCCGACCTCCTGGCAGCAGGAAGGAGCTGCTTTGCTCCCAATCCATCACTTGAGGTTATTACGTCTCTCTGAGGGCTTCAAGCTGCCTGGAATCCCCAGTCAGTTAATAAAGAAAACGAGAGATTCAACAATTGTTTGTGCTTGGGCTGCCGTGTAAAGGCTTCGTCTCTCAGCAATGAAACAAAAGGGGACTAATAACACCCCGTGCTGCAAAGGCAAGTGCCAAGGAAGAGACAGAAATCAATTATCCGGGTGAAATTCAAAGGGAGAGGAAGTGGCGAGCACGTCCACATCAGCAAACAGCACACATAATCCCATTAACACGGACGCCGTCTCCCTTGCGGGAGCGCCGAGCCACGGAGAAAGATGATAATTAAAATAAACAAACAAAAAGTAGCCTCAACTTCCCACGTAAGGGACGGCGGGGTGGAATGGATGGACGGATGGATGCCATTGGGACATGGCAGAGGGCAAAATGGGAGCTGAAGGGAAGCTGGGGGGATCAGGATCCTGAATCCTTGGGAAAGCCACCTGTCCCTGGCACCAGATGCTGTGAAGGGCAGCTGCACCCAAGGCACGGTTAAACCATCACATCTTTAATGCAACCTGCAAAATGCAGCCTCACGAGGCTGAACAAACCCCAACGAGGGATGAGGATGCCCCGAGGATGCCCTGCTGCTCCCCATGGCAGGGACAGCCCTCCCAGCATCCTCCTCACCCCGCTCTGCAGGAAAAGGGATGCTGGGCTGGTACCCTGCAACTCACAAAGCCATAAATCAGCTGTGCCAGCCTCCCCGAAATGTCTCTCCTCTCTTGGCTGACTCACCCAAAACCTTTGAACTCCATCTCTCTGTTTTCTATCAGGATGCCCCATCCGTGGAAAGGTTCAAGGTCAGGTTGGACGGGGCTTGAGGCAACCTCATGGAAAGTGTTCCTGCCCACGGGGACGGAACAAGATGAGGTCTAAGGTCTAAGGTCCCTTCGAACCCAATTTGAATTCAGGGATTCCATGATAAACTGAGGCAGCCTTACTGGGTTGCACCAAATCATCATTTAAACCCCCTCAGTCTCTTTTTTTAACAGAAGATGTGGCACAACTCAAGGAGAAACGCAGCCCTTCCTGGGAGAGCACTGTGGAAAAGCTGAGCCAGCTGGGAAGGTCCCTGCCTGCCATCAGCTGGGCTGCAGAGAGGGACATGTGGCTCTCAGGGACACAGCTCTGTGCTCCCGTGACACAAACTGGACAGCTGTCACCATAAGTCCATGTTTCCCACGTGGGGCAATTAGAGCCGAAGTGGTCTGGGCACAGTTAGACCCTCTAAAAATGGGCAAATTGATGTTGTAACACCAGTGTGCCCATTGGGATTAGGGCAAGCCCAAGCGCATCCGAGTTTTGTGCCGCATGGATCCCAGAGAGGGCACAGGAGAGGTGAGGGGGTGGCCACAGTGCTCCTGCAAGTGACCACGTATGAAACACTCCCCTGCAGCCCCAAACCCAAAAAAACGCCGTCAATTTTCAGGAATGGTGCTCTGTGAGGCAATTCCAGCGATTCCCCCAATGTTCTTGCCCTGGAGATGGATCCAAGGAGATACAGAGAGGAACTGCAAGAAAATAAACCAGCATCAACTCCTCTCTATTCTCTTGTCATTTCTCAACGCTCGGGGCTACACAGGAACACAGATGACCCTTCCAGTTCTCCCACATCCAGCAACATTTCAAATCCCTGTGACCCTCTATTTTATCTCGGGAACCCATCTGGGCAAGGACAGGTTAAGCATAATTGTTTGTGCAGCCCCCAGCCAACTTCCCAGATGAAATTTATTGCTCCAACATAACTCTCTCCTACTTTTTTCCCCGAGCATCTGCCGCTGGCAGCTTTTGGAGATAGGACGCTGCACTGATCTGGCATTGCAATCCCAATTTCTGCTCAGAAAAAGGCTTTCTGAAGTCTGTGAGAGTTAATGGGAAATGGGATACACAACATCTTCCAAGGATTTGGGATCAGAACCAAAATGAGCTCAGGAAGTCAAAAGAAGTCTAAAAAAGTCTAAATCCTTTTCCCCTTGCCCCCACAGCTGCTCTCCCTGACAGAGCCCCTTTGCCTCCAACTCTGGCTCAGATATATGGCTGCTCTATAATTTATAATTGTCTCCAAGGACCACAGAGCAGTTCATAAATTTAAGGGGGAAAAAAAAAAGTCCTTTTCAAGGATAATTTTAATATCAGGCTTTTCATTTAGGGAAAGAGCAACTCAAATTAATTCCTGGAAATACTGTCTTTTGCCTGCTCCACTTGGTCCGTCTGTCCCAGGAGCATCTGCAGCCAGGGACGGGGATGGAGAGCAACTCCAGAGCCCCAGGCAGACCCGTGACACATCCCCACAACGAATTAAAATACAAGATTAAAATACAGTCACTTAATCCCCTGCAAAGCCTCTTAAGTGTTTCTATCAGGGTCAGCTCACTTGGTTCTTAGTCAGCCCACCTCTGGAAATACCCCGGTTTAGGTCCTTCCGTGACTGTCAGAAGGCTGAAATGAGGGATGGGGTCAAAGGCAACAGGGACCAAGTGGAGGGAGGTAAATGCTACGTAAATAACCCTCATTAGGGATGTGCATAACCTCGTCTTTCACATCCCCCACATCCTTGGGCTGCTCCTGCATCCTTCCCCAAGTCAGCTTTTTCCTTCCCATGCTCATCTCTCAAAGTTTCCCCATGACATATCAAGGATGAATTATCCCAGAAGTGAGCCCACCAGGCATTTGCCCCAGGGACAGGAACTCTGTGCTGGGGGACAGCAGAACAGCTTTTAGCTGGAGTGGTGGGTGATGGAGAATTAAATCCTGATAAAAGCATCCCAAAATGGGTCTGCAACCTCTTGGACTCCTGCACCCCTTCCAGGCTTTCCTTGCTTCTCCTCGTGACCTTCCCCAGGCTCCTCCCAGCAGCTCACCAAATCCCAGCAGCGTTATCCAGGAGAAGTTTGCTCCCTGGAGAACTCTACTGAGGATGGTGTTACAGAGCACAGCCAGGATTGGAAGGGCTTGCAGCAGGCACAATCAAAACAAAACATCCTTGGACAGCTTATTTAGGCTGGGTTCTCTGCTCTGCCACATTCACTTTGTGTCATCTCACAGCCCCAAATTTCCCTTCTTTTTTCTTCCCCTCCTCACTTAACCAAAATTAGGAGGGAGATGCTGAGCTACGAAGGCAACTCCTGCACCAGTGCCGCTCCTGACACGGAGAGGTGACAACAGGAATCTGCATTAATGGAGCACTGGAGCTGGAAACCAGCCTTGTGCCATGGGACACACCGAGCCCCAGGCTGCCAGCCTGTGCTTTCTGGAGAAAGCCCTTCCCAGCCCGGCTGCCAGGATGAATCCAGCTTCCTCTGTTCTGCAACACTGCCCCAAAAAGCACTGGGACCGAGGCTCCTCCAAAGCTAGGGAATAACTGGATTCATCTCCGTGAGAGTGTAGGAGCAGCACAAACTCCTGGCCTGAGCCAGGGGCTGGTGACAGCACCCGGAGCTGCTCTGCCTCGCCGAGGCCCCCGTGCACACAGTTATACCCGTGAGCACCAGGGCATTTGTGTGCTCACACACACCCAGACGTGCCGTCGCTTTGCAAAGTCCAGATGATCCTACAGCTGTATTTTAATATTTCAATATCAGGGTCAGAGTGAATCTCACTGTCTCCCTCTTATCTTCCCTGCGCATACCAGTGCTGTCAATGCCATCGGCAATTTTACATGTAAATGAGCCCATCCATCACTCCCTGCTCTGCAGCTCCTCACTTCCAAGACTACCATGGAGTTACACCATTAAATCTCCTGGCTTTACAATATACATCATGACATATTTGACATCAATCAGCTGTGTCAGTCCGCTCACTGTAAACCATAAACTTGCTCTGCATTCCGGCTCCGTGCACAGTGATTAAAACCTTCTCAGCCTGGCTTCCTGATTATGGTGACAAATGACAGTGCCTTCCCTTCTGACTCAACACTCACCCAGCCTCCCCTGAGCGCCCCTGCCCTGGCCAGCTCTCACCCCGAGTTATCCACGGGCACTGCTCACCCCTCTGTCCGGCTCTCTGGTCTTTCCGGACCACCTCATCCACCCATTCACCTCTCCATCAGCACGTGTGTTTCTCCTACACCTCCACCCACCCCCATGTCCTCCAAACGGCTGCTGGTACAGCTTTGACCACCTCTAGAATTTAGCTGAGGCATCAGAAGAGACATTTTTGGGAATAGCTGGGACCTGAGCAATCTGATTTAGAGGGTGGCATCCCTGTCTATGCCAGGGAGTTGGAACGAGATGATCTTTAAGGTCCCTTCCAATCCAGTCCATTTTATGATTCTGTGACCTGAAGAGATGTAGGTGGGTCAAGACAGTTACCCAAAATCATCCCTCATGTGCTCAGCCAGCACCTGCCAGGCTGTCTTTATATACATTCAATGCACTGGGTGACTCCGGGCAGACATTCCATAATCCTGCTTCACACAGCATTGTGCTTTGAGGCACCTGAAAAAAACCCTGTTCCAATTGTCAGGACGACTGATCCTTCCCTAATCCCATTTGCTTCCTGAAGAATGAGCAGCTCTACATGACTCCTGAGGCTGTTAAGTATCAGGTCTATCAAGTCAGGAACCAGACTTCACACACAAATGCAAGTTTGAGGGGTTGGCTTCAGGCCACTGAAATTTTGCTTTCCACTTCATTTTCATCTTTCTCTGCTGGGAAACTCAGGAAGAAGAATTTAGTTGGGCAAGTCTAGACTTTAGTATGTGTTCTGAGGACATGTTTTTTATCAATCTGCCTAAAACTGCAGTAACTCAATACTTCAACATCACGGGGAGAGACTATTTACAAGAGCATGTAGTGACAGGACACAGGGGAATGGCTTCAAACTGACACAGGGCAGGTTTAGATGGGATATTGGGAAGAAATTCTTCCCTGTGAGGGTGGGGAGGCCCTGGCACAGGGTGCCCAGAGAAGCTGTGGCTGCCCCATCCCTGGCAGTGCCCAAGGCCAGGCTGGGCAGGGCTTGGAGCACCCTGGGACAGTGGAAGGTGTTCCTGCCCATGGCAGGGGGTGGAACAGGATGAGCTTTAAGGTTCCCTCCATCCCAAACCAGTCTGGGATTCTGTGATATTTTTTATCACAAACACGCTTTTCTTCTGGACACACGTCTCAAAACAACCAACCTTGCTAATAACTCAGGCCCAAGATCGAAACCATTATGGAAGTTCTGATCACATCACTAAAAAACCCAAACTTTAGCAAAATCCCACCACCACCAAAGACAACACTTTCTGACTGGGCTCCTCCTAGATTAGGAAATTGAGGCATTTGAGAAACAAACTCCAAGTGACTGCAAGAAGCAAAGATCATTTCACCTTCCAGCCAACTTATCTTGCTAGAATTTATTACAGCATCCAATTATTGCTGTTTCTTGCACCAGAGAAGCCACACAACTTTTGCCATTGCTCCCTCCCTCAGCACATCAGAGTCAGGGGTAGAAGCCTCGTTAGGACTTGCAGGATCTAAACCAGACTTTTATGTCTTGTGCCATGCCATGGGACTTTTCCAGGTGGCCTTTCTGCCACCCCATCACCTTCTGGGCACCTGAATCAAAGAAAAATAGAATATCTTGATTTGGAAAGGATCTACAAGATTCACTGGAGTCAAACTCCTTGCCCTGCACTGGACAGCCCCAAGAATCCCACCTGAAGACAGAAGAAGCACAAGGAGTTGCTCAGAACTGATGTTGTTCCCATCTAGAGCCTTGTAAATGACCTGAGATGAAGCACGGAAATCATGGAAGAAACCAGGCAGGCAGAAGAGGGAAGAAGTTAACTACTCGCTTTCATTCTTGGGACATCCACAGAGAAATGATCCCTCCTTCACTGGAAGATGAATGGGCAGCTGTACAGGTTATGAGGGAGGTTTTATTGCAGATCAATAAATCTGTGTCACAAACCCCATCTGGAGGGAGTTTTAATTTAAAGAAAAGAGTGATGAACGCTGAAAGACAATAAATCAAAAAGTTGTGAAACCCCATCGGTATTAACCTTCTGTCAACGCAAGCACAGGCTCTGGACAGGGCTGGGGACAAGAGTCTGCTGCCCCCATGGACCTGGGATTCAGGAGCATCAACAGGGATCAAGGAGGCAGGAGAAACCCAGGATTTATGGCTGTGGTGCTATCAGGGATCAGCAGGTGTCAGGAGGAGATGGTTCTCAGATCCAAATCAGAGAGAAAACCAGAAAGAATAAACCAGGGAGAGTTCACAGCAACAAACTCAAGACAGAACTGACAGAAGAGGAGAAGAGCAGTGATTATCTCAGATCGCTGCTCAAAACACACAGAAAACAACTTCCTCCCAAAGTCCTCCTTTCCATCATGTGCCTTTCTCCATCTGCCAGGTGCTGGCTCAGCTCGGAAGGAGAAGCCAACGCAAACTAACCCAAATCTGGTCACAGACAGTGACAAGGGAGGCTCTAATAAACTCAAAATCCTTCAGGGAGAGGTTCTGGAAGCACCCCCAGGTCTCCAGGTGGGGATCCCAAGCCACTCCTCATTACCAGCCTCCCTTGGAGGTCACACCTGGACAGCTTGGCTTTGCTCATCAGAGAGGCTCTGCTTCCTCCCACACTGACTGAGGATGAAATCAGGCACCTGCAGCCCTTTTCACACACCTGAACCCCCCACCCCCTGCCCGAGCCCACCTGCCAGCCACAACACCTCCATTCATGGAATGGCACACTCATGGAATACATTGAGTTGGACAGAAATCTCCCCAGCTGGGAGGTTTCCAAACATCTTAAACACCAGTTGCTTTTAAATTTTGGAAATCTGCACTTTTTCTAAATTCCCGAGCTGTGCTATTAATCTTATCTTCCATTAGGCAAACGAGAGCTTTTTAAAAAATCCAATTTACTTTTCCCCGTATACACTTCAGGTTAACTTTATTTTTCACGTTACTCAGCTTGAACTAAGCAATAATCATTTCCAGATTAATGATGATAATTTCAAACACTTTTCAGAGCAGGCATCTTAATATCCTCTCTGACCAGCGGAGAATTTCCTGTTCTACAACAGTATTACATTTAGGAAGATTAAACACATTTCTGTTTTGCTGGAGGCGGTGGGGATGGGGACTTGGTGAAAGACTCTCAATGGAAATCTCCATCCAGGACAAGTTCAGGAATACAAAAAACAGGGGATATTTTTTTTTACCCTAAAATAAATGCAATTAATTTGAAAAGGTATGGTCCTGTAACATAACAGGTCCTGGAAACAGCCATCCCAATGGAAAAATCACAGAATCATGGAATGGTTTGGGTTGGAAAGGGCTTTAAAGGTCATCTTGTTCCAGCTCCCTGCCATGGGCAGGGACCCCTTCCACTATCCCAGGTTGCTCCAAGCCCTGTCCAACCTGGCCTTGGGCACTTCCAGGGATGGGGAACATCCTCTCTGAGCAACCTGTCCCAGGGCCTCTGTATTCTGACACTGGATTCAAATGCCACCTTTTATCCCTAAGTCCATTAATTTAACCCAAAAAAGAAGTGTTGCCCCACTAAAACGGTTGTTGGTTCTGCAGGACATTGCAGCAAGGGGAAGACCCACCAGGTTTGGATCTTGGGGCTGGGAAGTGCCCTCAGCTCCACCCTGCAAAGGGGAAACTGAGGCCAAGAGAGGAGATGCTGTGGCTTAACTGATGTTTAAATTGAAAACACAAATTAAATCCCAGAGCATCCAGTCAAGGCGATTGAAAGGGGCTCATCCCAGGGCGCTGATGTCGGCACAATGAGAAAAATCCCGCTACTGCATTCAGTCCTGCTTCTAATGGATTCAGCTTCCTTTAAAAGGACAAATACTATAATATGAGAGGATATTTCACATTGTTCTCAAGGGCTTTTTACAGGCTTTGAGCCACGAAAACAAGAGGGAGAGCACAGCAGGCACTTCAGCAGCAAAAGGCACGCTGATGAGGTGATGGAAAACACGGAGCAGTTTGGATGCACAGTTGATGCTCCTGCAATTCAGGAGCTGATGAGAGAAGGAAACCTGAGGGCTAAATGGAAAACAGCAAAAATGTGATCAGAAACACACGATGGAGCTCCCTGAAATAAAATTACCCTGAGTTATTTCTGCTCTTCCCCTGCGCCCCAGCTCGGACCTGCCTCGGAACAGCCACGACCAAAACCCTGTTGCTCCCATGCTCTCTGCCACTCTCATCTTCCTCTGAACAGGTCAAACCACAGCAGACATTTCTGCACTCCAACACAGCCAGCTTTCAGGCGTGGAGGAGGAAAAGCAGTCAGGAATTCGGCAGCCCTCACTAATGACTTGTACATTCACTGAGCTGATAACGCTCCCGTCCCTGAGCTGAGGTTTCAAGGCAGGGATGTTTCCCTGAGCTACAGCTCAAAACGCCTGGAGCCATTCAGAACAGGACGGCTTGAAAAAATAAGCAAAGAAAATTTTTAAAAACCCAACAAATCCTTCAGTCAGATGTGAATGAGCATCATTAAGGCAGGAGAAGCCCACGAGTACAAGCCCATCATCATCATCAGTGTCACTTTATTAATGGAGGCTCCTTTGGGACTCTGATTTCTCCCACAGCCCAGCCCAAGAGGGTGAGAAAGGAGTTGTTTTTCTCCTGCTCAAACCCAAAGCTTTGACAGATAGGCAGAAAGGAGAGTGAGAGTGAATATTAGCACATCAGCTTTTTGGGTCACCATTAAAAAGGATCATGTGAAAGGAGGTCAGATAAATATTTAACATGGTTATTAATATCTGCTCCTAATTTCATTCCTCCTCCTCCTGCTCCCAGCTCCTCCCTTCACTCTTCATCTCTACATTTGACGTGGTTGATCCCTTTTAAGAAGGTCAGTCGGGATCACAGGACGGCGCTGGCTGGCACAGGGGGGCACAGAGGGAGAGTTGCAACCTTCCTCCCGGGAGCACGGCCGGAATTAGGCTGGGGCTGGCACTGGCTGCCAGGCATCAGTGACCCCCTTGGCTCTCTCCTCCCAAGTGCAGGGCACCGCTCAGCCCCGGCGTCGCTGCAGCTTCGGCGTGGGAGTGATGGAAAACAGAGCTGGAGCCCAAAACATGAGGATACAGAGCTGCTGGAGCCAGTCTGGAGGAGGCCACAGAGAAGCTCCAAGGGCTGGAGCCCCTCTGGAGCCAGGCTGGGAGAGCTGGGGGTGCTCACCTGGAGAGGAGAAGGCTCCAGGGAGAGCTCAGAGCCCCTTGCAGGGCCTAAAGGGACTCCAGGAGAGCTGGAGAGGGACTGGGGACAAGGGATGGAGGGACAGGACACAGGGAATGGCTTCCCACTGCCAGAGGGCAGGGATGGATGGGATATTGGGAAAAAATCCTTCCCTGGGAGGGTGGGGAGGCCCTGGCACAGGGTGCCCAGAGCAGCTGTGGCTGCCCCTGGATCCCTGGCAGTGTCCCAGGCCAGGCTGGATGGGGCTTGGAGCAGCCTGGGACAGTGGAAGTGCCCCTGCCCATGGAAGGGGGTGGAACAAGATGGGGTTTAAAGTCTCTTCCAACCCAAACTATTCCATGATCCCTAAACAGTGGTGACAACTGACCCTTAGAGACGCACACACACACACACGGGGTGAAGAGCTCGTCCAGAATTCCTGGCAGAAACCCCAGAGAAAGAGGGGGGGACACTATTCCAGCAAAAAGGGGCAACTGTGAGCCCTCAAAAGGCCTCGCCAACACTCACACACCATCAGAAAACCAAACATGAGCCCAAAACAAACAAATCAGCTCCTCCCCATGGCTGCCAACTCTGTCAATGCACTGCCAAACTCACAGCTGTGGGTTTTTCCTTGTTTTTCCATGGGGAAAACCAGGACCAGGTTCCACTTTCTACCTTCCTGAGCCACCACCACTGGGACCTGCTGGTGCTGGCAGGCAGCCCTTGGTGATATATGCTCTGCCTTCATCGATTTGGGATCTTCACAGCTGCATATCATGGGTTTTTTACATTCTAAAACCTTATTTACAGATTTCTCAACACACACCTGTGCGCACTCCTTTGCATTTTCCTGTCCTATGCTGCCATCCTGCCATCATTTCTTAAGACAATATTCCCTCAGGGAGAAAAGAGAATCAACTCATCCAATTTTCCTACACAAACAGCGCCAAAAATGCTTTGGGGTCTTTGGGTTGTGACCCCTGCACCTATTTCCTCTTTAGAAGAGGATGCCAAGAGCTTCATCCCCTTCATATCCCCAGAAACTCATTTCTCCCAATGTCCTCACCCTGTTCACTGGCTGCCTCGAGAATTTACAGCTCTGTCGAAGGAGCGCTGCATGACTTAGGGCCAGGTCTGGTTGGAAATAAAAGGATCCTAACTGGAGCACAGATAACTCATCCTGCACCACACCGAGCCCAGCAAAAACAACAGTGAAAAAAATAAGTTTAAAGGAGGAGAAAGAAACTCCCTTCCCTTGTTTGGGTTTTGGATAGGCTCTGTTGCAGAGAGAGGCACCCGAGGGAACAGCCAGTCAGGAGATGTGGGATCGCACATCCTCCAGCACTGCTGGTGCTGGACTCTCAGAGGCAGCCCCTGCCCGGAGATTTCAGCTCAACATTTTGCTTTGAATTGCGGAAAAACCTCAGGACGTGGTGAGCAACCAGCAGGAGAGTCAAGGAGTCAAGTGCTGGAATATCAGGTCAGGCATTGATTCCAGCTCGGGGCACATCCCCATCCCAAGCAGGGCCCTCGTTGCTCCAGTGGCTCCAGGCTTTATTTATTTTACACTGTTCCAACCTGCTCCAAAGACAAAATTATTCACCTCCTCCTCAACTTTTCCTGGTGCTTCCCACAGCAGAGTTAAATGCCCTGGAAACCTCCACACATGAATCTTTGCAGCCCTCCCTCCAAATCATTATTTTCCCTGTTTTACAACCAGGAGCAAAGCCCCTGGAGCTTTGGTGCTTCAATCTCCCCAGGCAACCTTTGCCAGCAGCAGAGGAGGAAATAAGAGCACCAAACTCCATAATGGAGCATCCAGGGGGATGAGGATGATCTTCAGGCAGGGATAAACAAACAGTTCAGACCCACAGCACCCAAATTGTGGGGTGGGATATTTACACACTGGTCTTCCAGCATCTAAATGGAGAAGCTGATCTCCCCTGGCAAAGCTGAGTGTGACAGAGCTGCTTCTCCAGGAGCTCACCCAAGGAGATGCCTGCCTGCAGCAGGACAACGGGCTCTGCCAGGAGAAATCATTCCTGGTGTTCTGCAGGATGGCTTTGAGGGACCTGGAGGGAATGCTGTGGGAATGGCACCCTGAGGATCCCAGTTCTCCACCCCCAGCATCCAGACACCTCCTGGGGTACCCCTGGGTTCTCCCAGCTCGATTACACCACGAAGGCACAGCAGTCCCAATATCCACACACCGACAGTCCCGTTCATGAAACCAGCCCTTCAGACCTGATTTCCAGCCTTTCCTCCCTCCCAGCCATCCTCTTCTCCCTCCAGACCTCCCTTCTCCCTCCCTTTCCCAGTACACAAAAGGTCTGCTGTTGAGCAGGGGTTGCCATGAAAACAAGACGAGAGTTCAGGTGGGGAAAAGCGCCCACATACCATCCTCTTCTCCCAGTATAAATAAATAAGGGAGGGAAAAAAAAAAGATAGATGTTCAGCGTCACTCGAGAGGAGCACGGAGCAGAAATTATGGCAATTTCCTGTAACTGGAATCAAATGCCCAACTTGCCAGCTCGCAGCAGGGCACTGCCATTAATTCCAACACTTGTGCGAGCGCCGCGTTCCCATTAAAGGGGCCAATTTCGAGTCCATTTCCCTGATCAACAGACGGCTCCCAAACTGGGGCTTGATAGATTTGATCAGGGCAGAGTTTGCACAGGTTGTGATTTTGGCGAGGAGAACCACAAGGAAAAAATGTGTTCGAAA
Organism: Pachycephala philippinensis; assembly: GCA_013397055.1. Taxonomy (NCBI): domain Eukaryota; kingdom Metazoa; phylum Chordata; class Aves; order Passeriformes; genus Pachycephala; species Pachycephala philippinensis. Next base: position 87,523 of record VWZT01015540.1, on the reverse strand, counting down.
TCCTCCGGTGCTGGTGAGGGGGTGGGAGATGCCCCTCATCCCAGCACCATCCCAATTATCCCAGGCAGATATCGCTGAGCAGCAACGTGCTGAGGGAATTGGGTGGATTAACCGCTGTAAAAACAAAAATGTTATTTAATCAAGGCATAACGACAGCCAGCTATCTCTTGCAGGCTGCCACAGGGATTGGCAGAGCTTCCTGCAGCCCCAGCTCGGGACAGTTAAGCTGCAAAGGAACTCCTGATTCCTGCAGTTTTCTCCTTAGTGTTTCCAGATAAAGGATCAATTCCTGCACAGCAAATACCCCAGGATGTTTGGGGGTGGTGCTGCACCAGGATGCTCAGGGAGGTGTTGCAGACAGACTGATGGACCACTGCCAGCAGCAGTAAGAAATGATCTTCCTAGAGACTGAAAGTCCTGGATCTCTAGACTGGAAAGAAGGAAGCTCATGGAGAAGGTGGCATCACCTTTTCTGCCCTGTCCCAACCTAAGTCAGCATCTCACCAGCTCTGCCTGAAAATCAGGACTCCAGCTTGCCTCATTACAGCTCTGGGACAGGGATATTTGGGAACAGACAGCCCCTCCTCTGCTCCCCATCCCAAAGCCAGCCATCCCCACGCCACCCCTCCTGGAAAGGGCTGTAATCCCCCCGAGATGGGGAGCAGGATCACAACTCGCACCGCAAGGGATGAATATTCATTTCGGCACTAAGTCCCCTATCAGGACTCCCAGGCAGGTGGTATTAAGACCGGATCCCCAGAGAGTTTTGTTTTATTCTCTGGAAGCAGAGCCCTGACTTGGAGACACAATAACTCACTTAAGGAGAGCTAATTCTCTCTGCCAGGGAATTGGAAGTGCTCTAGGAGGGTGACAGTCAAACGACAGCCTGGAAACACCACTCGTGTCCCTCCCTGCCCACTCTCTGATGCTGGCAGGGCACAGCCACAAATCCCTGCATCAGCCACACGTCTGGAGATGGGATATAAAGAGGGACAAAGTATTCCTTGATATTCCTTTGGAGCCAGGACACCCGAGCAAGAAACAAAGCCCCTTTGCAGGCTTGTGCCAGGCTCCCCAGTGCCGGCGCCTAATGAAAACATTTGCAATTACAATGATAATATTATGATTTTAAAAGGAATTAGATTCTGCTGACCTAAATATTAACCATGCACAGAGTCAGGGCTATGTGGACTTCTACAAAGAACATTGCACGGTTCTTTTCCAAGAATTTACAGGAGCAGGGGGTAGGAGGGGGAGTGATGCCACAGGAACCCACACCACCCCTCACCCCCACGACTGCTGGTGCAACGTGCTGCCTCAGTTTCCCCACCTTTAAAAAAAGGATGAATGGAAAATAAACACTGAGAGAATGGAATATTTTTTCCCTTTAATAAAAAAGAAGCGGCAATCATCAGCAAAAGATGTTTCTCTCATCTGAAATTGCAGAGTATTAAACTGCTGAGCAGTTGTGACAGGTGCTGTAACAGCAGCATTCATTATGGGGTTGGTTCTGTTCAGTGCTCCTCACTCACGTGCTCCTCCCTACAGCCTGCTTTACTCCTGCTTTACTCCTGCTTTACTCCTGCTTTATTCCTGCTTTACTTCTGCTTTACTCCTGCTTTACTCCTGCTTCACTCCTGCTTTATTCCTGCTTTACTCCTGCTTTACTCCTGCTTTATTCCTGCTTTACTCCTGCTTCACTCCTGCTTCACTCCTGCTTTACTCCTGCTTTACTCCTGCTTTATTCCTGCTTTACTTCTGCTTTACTCCTGCTTTACTCCTGCTTCACTCCTGCTTCACTCCTGCTTTACTCCTCCCCAGACCTGGCACTGACTTCGAGGCCTCTTAACCCAGTGATTGATGTCACAGCATCGCCACAGGAGTGGAGCCCAACGTCCCACCCTGCCAGCCCCTGTGTCACAGGATCCAGGGATGGTTTGGGTGGGAAGAGACCTTGGAGACCATCCCATTCCAACCCCCAGGCTGCTCCAAGCCCCATCCAGCCTGGCCTTGGGCACTGCCAGGGATCCAGGGGCAGCCACAGCTTCTCTGGGCACCCTGTGCCAGGGCCTCCCCACCCTCCCAGGGAACAATTCCTTCCTAATATCCCATCCATCCCTGCCCTCTGGCAGTGGGAAGCCATTCCCTGGGTCCTGTCCCTCCATCCCTTGTCCCCAGTCCCTCTCCAGCTCTCCTGGAGCCCCTTTAGGCCCTGCAAGGGGCTCTGAGCTCTCCCTGGAGCCTTCTCCTCTCCAGGTGAGCACCCCCAGCTCTCCCAGCCTGGCTCCAGAGGGGCTCCAGCCCTTGGAGCATCTCCGTGGCCTCCTCTGGACTCGCTCTGAGAGGCTCACACTCCATCTCTCCTTCCAGACATATCCAGGACCACCCTTCCCCCCCATAACCCACCTTTCTCAAGAAGCTTCTGTTACCTGAACCATTTTTTAGCACCAGGACCCCACTGAATCCATCTGTAGGAGACCAAGTTGCCACGGATCAGCTGCACGTGTGATCTGTCCTCCCATCACACACCTGATGGAACAGCATCCACCCAGATTATTTGGATGGCCCAGAAAGTGCTTTGTGCCCCTCTGTCCTCAAGGTTTGACTGAAATAACAGCTGAAAATCTCTGGGACCACATGGAAATGTCAGGAGAGTTGAACTATTTCCCATCCATCTCTGGAGGAGCGCAGATCTCCCCACCAGTGGGCTGGAATTCCCTGTTTTTGTGGATGAAGGGAGGCATAAAACACCCGAGCTCCAACCTGCACACGGATATAAACATCTGCTGGTGCTCCCTGCATCCCAGGACCCGGGTGCTGAAGATCACGGCCTCTATTTATCAACAGATACAAACCTTTTCCTGCTCAAGACACTGCTTCCCACCCTGGGCAGCTCGTGGGGGATGGAAAAGCAGCTCAGTCTCCGTCGGGGAGGAGGTTAATTATAGCTACATCATCCTACCACGGACACGCTGCAGCCGGGGGCTGAGGAGAAACCTCTTCCTTTCCCTTTGGATTGCAAAGAGGAGCATATTTAATCCCTCCTGTGCTATCACAGAGCCCTGCGAGCCCGAGAAGATTCATGGCTGGTTTTTCACAGAGCTGCTCTTCCTGCTAACGATGCCCTTCCCACTAATTCACGCCGGATGGGATTCGCATTAGTCAGGAAGGGGCACCATAAAACGGCAGACGGCAGAGGAGAGGAGCCTGCAGGCAATAAAACACCTGGGAGAAGCACTGCCACCACAGGAACAAGCCTTGGTCCCCCCAAAAAGGCTCTGCTCTCTGTGCTGAGCCACCCCAGCACCAGCAGAAACTCTTCCTCTCGGTGTATCAGGAATTTTGTACCCCCTTTTAGAGGCTGCAGGAGGGGTGGGATGATGATACAGGTGGGAAGTCCAAGCACCATCCCGGGGATGTCAGGGGATGGTTGTCAGCATCACCCAGGGGGTTCTCCCTCTATCCCTTCCCAGCCTTCCTGAGAAAAAGCTGAGGGTGGAATAAAACATCATTTTCCTCCTTTTAAATATGCATCCCAAGCCAGCAGAGGGGGGAAAAGCCAACAGGAACAGGCAGAGGGTTGTGGGCACAGCCAGCGTGGAGGCTGAAGGTGCAGGTTGTGACACGAGACTCTGCCCCCAGCACTGCAGGGAATAATCCAACACCTGTGAGAGGAAGAAATTCCCTTTCTGTGGCCAGATGGCAACAGCAACAAAAATAACGTGCCCTCCCAAAAGAAAGGGGAAAAAAAAAGAGTGAGAAGAACCAGGAGCAACCTTTAAAAAGGTGCGTTGTTTCCTTCCGCTTTTTAAATGGCATCATATCAAAACAGCCCATAAAAAATGAATCTGAGTGTGTTTTGTAAATTATAGATTAGCCAGGAGCAATCCTTCACTACAAAGCTCGGTGCCAAGTTGCAATTCCAGCAGCGTTTCTGCAGAGCCCGCTGGGCAGGAGGTCACAGCAGTCATAGCAGTGTGTTCTCTCTGGATTATTATTATTCTGATGCAGAAATAATACCGGTGCTCCACACAAGGCCGGCGAGTGGGGAAAGAGAAGGTGGGTGGTGGCGGATGGAAAGGAGCAAGGATGGGGCTAAAATTGTTCTTTATTCCCTTTATCTCGCCCTGACTAACTGAAGGTACATGTCAAACACAGCTGGGTGGAAAAGAAATCTCTCCTCTACCTTCCCCCTTTGAGTCCATCTCTGTATAATCTGAGAGATTCTTGCAAAATCAAGGTCTTATGACTGAGTGGGAGGGAAACTACTGCTCTAAATACATAGTTTCGGGCTCTGAAGCTGAACAAATGTCTGCAGCTCTGGGCTGTGAGCAATCCTGGGGATGGAGTACACGATGTGGTACCCGAGTGGAGCATCACTGACGTGATCTGCTGCGTTTGGGGTTTTATTTCACTCTTCTCTGCAGGCATCAGACTGAAGAGGTTAATATTAAAGGCACCTCGTGCCTTTAAAAAGAGGGTCTGAAAAATAGCTAGATTTGGGGTTTCTACTAATTTCTAGGGAGCTTTGATTTCTCCTCCTTTGTTTGGCAATTCTTTTTGAACACCGGTAGCAAAATTGGCCAATTACCATAATTGGGTCACCCCTAAAGACTGTGATAGACACCCAGGGCAACCTACCAGAGAGAATGTGACTTATGGCTCATTATTAGCGAGAGCTTGACAGGTTATTTCAGTAGCAGGCAGCAAAGGCAGCAGAGCAAAGGCACTGGGGAGAAGCCGGGGGCTGTGCAGCCAAGAGTTGGCTCAGCCACCGCCGGTCCCAAATGGCACCACGGGCACTGCTCTGGGCTCGGGATGGGGCACAGGGTGCTCTGTGAGGGGCTGCAGCTGAGCTGGGAGTGCAGCACAATCCCCTCTGTGCAGAGGTTGGGTGTTGCACCAGAGCATCGCTTCAGCTTGGCAACGCGGTGACTCGTAGGTGACACCGGGATCCCGCACACCAGAGAGCTCCAGATCTGAGCTTTATCTCAGTTTTGGGAATTTTTTTCGTGTTACAGGGTTGGTTGCTGCGTTTTGTGAGGAGGATACTGACTGCCAGATCCTGGCCCTTGCCTGTCTCTGGCCTCAGTGTTCTTGAGTTGAGAAGGTCATAGAAACACAGAATATCCTGAGTCAGAAGGGACCCAAAAGGATCATTGAATCCAGCTGCTGGCCCTGCACAGGATGGGAAGAATCCCAAGAATCCCAGGATGTGCCTGGGAATCAAGTGTTTGCCTTCACCTACGTGGGGCATGAGTGAATGCACTCACTGTGTAACCACAGCTCACAGCAGGAAAGAAGGGAAAACTGATTTCTCACTGAACTCCTACGAGACTCCTCCAAAAATCCCAAATCCCGATTTCCCACTCCCGTGCTGCAGCATTTTGCCCCACCAGCATCAATCCTGGATGCATTTCCTTCCCGGGATCCCTTCCAAGGAAGGATCCTGCTCCCCCTTCCTGCATCACCACTATTAACACTCAGCAAATGCATCTTTATCCAAACCATGCGCAGCCAGACAGCTCCGCCGAGGAACATCTCCCTCTCCCCGGGCTGCTGAAGGACTGTGGAATCAGGATGGAACAGATGTTTTAAGGACTTCATAAATCCGTGAAGATAAAAAAAAACCACCCACCCAGCACTTTCTAACAACCCCCCGTGCTGACGGGCTGGCGCATCGGAAATAAATACAGCCACCCACAGAAAGTCGGATAAATCTCCGTGTTACATTCCAGATATATTTTATATATATGAGTCTGTGCATATATATATATTTTTATATATATATATGTGTGTGTGTCTGTGTGCACATATAAGAATACTCATGTTTTTTAAAGACTAATGTTGCTAAATTTAGGCCATTATGACTAAAAAAATCTTCCTTCCTCTCTCCTATCCCTTCTTTTCTCCCATTAATCTGAGCAGCTCCCCCATTGCTCGTGTATCCCTCTGTCCCCTCCCTCCCACGGCTGTTGTGACTCCCCAACTCCCCCCCACCACTGTCATCTCCCCCACTAACTCCTCACCAAACTCCAATGAGTTTTTCTAATTAGAGTAATTAATTTTCTGCCCAAGTTAATAAGACTGTCTGCAGTTCAGAAATAATTGGGCTTCCCAAACACCAATATTCCCTCCCTTTCCCCCTCTCTCTCCGCAGTGAGTGACGAGAGGGCTCCTTAATAACTCAAACTCTCTGTTTTTCACCCGATGCTTTTGCGTTTCTGGCGTTATTTAGTTTTTCCATTAACACTCCAACACCAGCCTTGCCCTGCCTGGGGGATGCAGGAGGGAAATGTGTGCTGAGGGATGCTCTGGCATGCAGGGGATCCCTTCCAAGGGGCAATAAATCCCTCTGGGAATCCGCAAGCACCACTCCTCCTGTGGCACCAAGCAGCAGGGTAATTTCCCTGCACCAGGCTTTGCTTTTTCCCCTGCAGAGTATTCTGGAGTTGGGATTGATTTGGGTGGCTGGTGCTGTAAAAGGACATTTTGCCACGAGGAAACTCTCCATTATATCCCCTAGGTAAGGTTTTACTGAGGATAAGACCCTACAACACATTCCATGAGAGCCTGAGGAGCCTTTCAGCACTCTGGGACAGATTTTCAGGTGTCCCTTCTGCTGCCCTTGGGCACAACACGGTGATGCCCCAGAACACAAACCCTGCAGCCCTCAGGTTCTCCAAAACCTGAACCAGCCTGAATTTCCACGCAGGCACCACAGTTTTTGATGTTAAACCTGGATAATCTATTTTCCTGGTGGGAAAGGATTCAACAGCATCACAGGTGCTGGAGCTCCCAGGTGGGGCTGGACCACGTGGGGTCAGCATCCCTCATCCTGGAGCCTGAGCATCACACGGGCTGCAGTTCGGAGGTCAGACAGGACAAGCCTCCAGATTTAGCAGCCAAAATTAAATACTAAAGCAGGTTCAGGAGGAAAAAAAAAAAAAAAAGCAGAATTGTGACAGCACAGGAAAAAATATCTCCGTTCTAAAAGCATTAATGGAGCAGGCAATTCAACAACCTTCACCCGAAAGCACCCAAACACTTCGACTTTATAAAAGAAAATGGTTCGGTGACAATGAAGTTCAACGTTTCAGTGAAAAGGGCCTGTCAGGTTTGGAGCAGAGTGAATCAGGCCATCAGAAGAGGCAAATTCACATCAACCCTGACTCATCGCCGAGGCGGAGAACAGCAGAAGCTCTGCGTGGGTTTTATCAATACAAACCTGGACCGAGAGATCCCGGCTCCCCGGGATGGGAGGGCTGGAGTGAGGATTTCCCATCCTGACACCCTCAGAGCTTCTCCTCCGGGTGAAATTTTGGCTGGTGCCACCCAGAAGGTCAGAGTGGATTAGAGCAACGAGCTGTCCTGGCCTTAATTCCCTGAAACAGGCGTCCTGCCTCTCGCTCCCTCCGCTAATCAAATAAAAGAAAGAAGATAAAATGCCAACCACAAACGAGAGATTTGCAGCTGGGGGATCTAATTCCAGGAGGCTGCAGGCCATAAAAAGAAGGGATCCATTAGCATCCACTTACCTGCCGTGATGAAGTGACCACGATAAAGTGCACAGGATTAAATAAATTTAAGTGAATCCCCTGACGGCATTTTTATGGGATTGAAAGAGGTTTTATCCACTCGCAACCTCTATCCTCGGAGGGAACTGATTCAATAAAAACCAAACCCACTTCATCTAGCAGGAAGGGAAAAAAAAAACCCAGAAAAACTCCGCAACGTTTACAGAGTCACTAAAGCAGTCAGGGAAAAAAATTAAATATAGGGCAAATCCCTGAGTGGGAGAAATGCGCAGAACTCTGCTGCTACAGCTCAGCTCCATCATTTTAACTTCCAACTTTTAATGCTCCTTCACTCCCTGGGGCAGGAGCAGTCGGTCCCTGCCGCCAGGCACCTCGCAGCTCCCCCAGCATTTGGAGTGGGGGAAAAGAAGGATTTCCCACCCTTTGCCTCCCTCCTCCACCCCTCCAGCTCAGCACCCAAACTGCCCCTGGCACCCAGCTCCAAAGCAGCCTGGATATCCAAATTCCCTGCAAGCTGCTCTCCCCCAGCCAGGCCAGAAATAGGTCTGGCTCCCATCTGCCCACGAGGATGGGAATTGGTTCCTTCCCCGCTCTGCTCTTTGTGCTGAGCTCTGCAAAGGGCCGCTGCTCTAGCAGGAAGGGTCCCGCTGCAGATAACATCCCGCTGCTCCCCGAGGAGCCAGGGGCCATTTGCCATCCTGCAGCCTCCATCTGCTGCCACAGCC
>VWZT01015540.1:60020-78552 GCA_013397055.1 Pachycephala philippinensis | reverse complement strand
GACATCCCAAACACCGATAACCCGAATAGTAACATCCCAAACACAGAGCATCCCAAACACTGACATCCCAAATACTGACATCCCAAATATTGCCATCCCAAATACTGACATCGCAAACACTGACATCCCGAACACCAAACATCCTGAACACCGAGCATCCCAAACACGGAGCATCCCAAATACTGACACCCCAAACATGGAGTATCCCAAACACTGACATTCCAAACACTGACATCCCAAATACTGACATCCCAAACACCGAACATCCTGAACACGGAACATCCCGAACACGGAGCATCCCAAATACTGCCATCCCAAATACTGACATCCCAAACACTGCCATCCCAAACATGGAGCATCCTGAACACTGCCATCCCAAATACTGACATCCCAAACACTGAAATTCCAAATACTGATATCCCAACTACTGACATCCTGAACACAGAGCATCCCGAACACGGAGCATCCCAAACACTGACATCCCAAACACTGACATCCTGCACACGGAGCATCCTGAACACTGATATCCCCAACACAAAGCATCCCAAACACAGAGCATCCCAAATACTGACATCCCGAACATGGAGCACTCCAAATGCTGACATCCCAAACACTGATATCCCAAACTTGGAGCATTCCAAACACGGAGCATCTCAAACACTGACATCCCAAACACTGAACATGCCGAACACTGAGCATCCCAAACTCCGAGCATCCCAAACGCTGAGTAGCCCAAACACAGAGCATCCTGAATGCCAAATGCCCTGAATTCCAAGCATCCTAAACACTGAGCATCCCAAACTCCAAGCATTCCTAACACTGAGCATTCTGAATGCTGAGCATCCCTAACATCAAGCATCCCAAACTTCAAGCATCCCTAACACTATCATCTCAAACAACGAGCATCCCGAACACCAAGCATCCTGAATGTTGAGCATCCCAAACGCCAAGTATCCCAAATGGTGAGCATCCCAAATACTGAGCAACCCGAACACAGAGCGTCCTGAATGCAGTGCATCCCAAACACCGAGAATCCCAAACATGGAGCATCCCAAATGCCAAGAATCCCAAACACTGAGCATCCCAAACACCAAGCATCCCACCCCAGATCCCAAATAACACTGCCTGGAGCCCCGAGCCTTTTCTCCCACGTGTCGCTGTGGCCTCAGTTTCCCCAGGTGGAAGCAAAGTATGGCACAGAGGGCACCGTCTCTGCCACCTCAGCTCTGAATGGGAATTTGCTTCCAGCAGTGTGGTCTGGGATTCCATTTGGGGCTGTCAACCCCTGGAAAACCCCACAGACTTCATCCAGACCGACCCTTTCCTGAAGAACAACGCCACCACTCCAAGCCGTGGTATTTCGCTGTAAGATCCGCGTGAGCAGAAGGAGCAGGTCCCAGGACAGGTGTTGGACACCTTTGCTGTTCCAAACAGGGAAATTTGGGATCCTTTCCACCCCAAAGACAGAGCTGAAGGTCAGTGGAGCAGTGCTGTGCCCTGCCAGAGCCACACGTCCTTCCAGCATCCCTGTATCCCTCTGCATCCTGCACCTCCAACTGCTGAGGAGCGTTTGGGATTGCAATAAACCCCATCACACCCCATTTATCTGCCCCTGGATCTCCCTCTGGATGGATTTCCCTCCCAGCAGGGCTTCCAGAGGGGTTTGGCTCCTCCTACCCACATCCATCACCCACCCATCCAGCATTCCCAAATTTATCTGCCCCAAATACATCATTTAACTCCATCTCTTAGAGCCTCTCCTGAATCATCCAAGGGGTTCAGAGTGATGGGGCTGGGAAAGGAAAACCTCCCATCTGCAGGAGCTCCAGCCACAAACTCCAAAAGCCCACGATGAAAAACAATCCATAAATCTGGCCCCAAACAAAAAATGGCATCAATTCCTATCAGAGGAAGGAGAATAAGGATTAGAAGCTCCTCGGAACAAAGCCACTTTCCTCTGATGTACACGAGAGTGGGGGAAAAGCCATTTTAATTACTGATCAAAAATAAATGACTTGCATTTGCCAGGGCTCTTTTTTTTATTATTATTATTTTCGAAATTACTTTTGTAGAATGACTTAAACTTATTAATATATTTATGAGGAAAGAAAACACCCATAAATGCTTGGAATACTGAGCCAACGAATTAATTAACATCAAATTACTCATGGTTACTCCAGCTTGATACTAAACATTGCTCCCCTATTATGTGGAGGATGGACAAAAATCTCTTGCAGCTGTTAATTATTTCAATTATTAATTTTACTTAATAATTCATATCCCTTTCCCGACCCCCTGGAGTATGTTACAGTATCTACATTTCTTCCTCTCTGTCTCCATTCCTCCCTCACTCCACTTTCAGCGAGACAATCCATCACTCCACAAGGTTACTGGCTTCAGGAGAGAGGGGGGTTTTTTTATTATTATTATTAGTATTATTTTATTTTATTTTTTATAATCGACAGTCATTTCCTCCAAGAAATACCCCCAGTAAATACCTGCTCTAGAGAAAACGATAATAAATCCTTAAAGGTGAACTTAGCTGCTTTCTCCCCTCGTGTGCCGCCTTTAAAGAATAAAAAAGTAATACGTCTTAAAAAAAACTAAACCCACCCTCTGAGAGCCCAAATCCTTCCTAGTACATCCATGGAGAGTGAATTACGGATAAATCCACTTGAAAGTCAAGCAGGGAGGATTTTTTTAAGCACCTTTTAGGTCTGGATTAAGGTTCTCAGCATCGCCCAAGGCTGTGCTCAGCCCATGGAACCCTCCCAAGCGTGTTCCCAAGCCCAAGGGAGAGCAGAGAAAGGGAAACTGAGGCACGAGGAAAGGAAATTTATTCATGAACTCAGGGTGCCCAGGGAAGCTGTGGCTGCCCCTGGATCCCTGGAAGTGCCCAAGGCCAGGTTGGATGGGGCTTGGAGCAGCCTGGGACAGTGGAAGGTGTCCCTGCCATGGCAGGGGTGGCACTGGATGGAGCTTTAAGGTCACTTCCATCCCAAACCAGTCTGGAATTCTGGGATTCCCACATCTTCCCATCACACAGGACGTGGAGCTGCTGGGCAGAGTCCTGGGGAGACCCCAAACGTGCTCCAGAGGCTGGAGAACCTTTCCTACAGAGCCAGGCTGGGAGGAGGTGTTCATCTGAAGAGAAGGCTCCAGGGAGAGNATGGCTTCCCAGTGCCAGAGGGCAGGGATGGATGGGATATTGGTAAGGAATTGTTCCCTGGGAGGGTGGGGAGGCCCTGGCTCAGGGTGCCCAGGGAAGCTGTGGCTGCCCCTGGATCCCTGGCAGTGTCCAAGGCCAGGTTGGATGGGGCTTGGAGCAGCCTGGGACAGTGGAAGGTGTCCCTGCCATGGCAGGGGTGGCACTGGATGGAGCTTTAAGGTCACTTCCATCCCAAACCAGTCTGGAATTCTGGGATTCCCACATCTTCCCATCACACAGGACGTGGAGCTGCTGGGCAGAGTCCTGGGGAGACCCCAAACGTGCTCCAGAGGCTGGAGAACCTTTCCTACAGAGCCAGGCTGGGAGGAGGTGTTCATCTGAAGAGAAGGCTCCAGGGAGAGCTCAGAGCCACTTTCAGTGCTGAAAAGGGCCCCAAAAGATCTGGAGAGGGACTTTGGACAAGGCCTGGAGTGCCAGGACCCAGGGAATGGCTTCCCACTGCCAGAGGGAAGGGATGGATGGGATATTGGGAAGGAATTGTTCCCTGGGAGGGTGGGGAGGCCCTGGCACAGGGTGCCCAGAGAAGCTGTGGCTGCCCCTGGATCCCTGGCAGTGCCCAAGGCCAGGTTGGGTGAGGCTTGGAGCAGCCTGGGACAGTGGAAGGTGTCCCTGCCATGGCAGGGGTGGCACTGGATGGAGCTTTAAGGTCCCTTCCAACCCAAGCTACTCTGGAATTCTGTGATTCCCACTCCTTCCCCTCCCACGTGTCTCACTGCAGCTCTGAAGGGATCCCTTTTCCCCAGGCATTCCTCATTAGGTGAATGCAGCCCTTAAAATACAAAAGGATTAGAAAAAAAATGATGCAGTTGCAGCCTTTTGCTATTTTCCCCTCTTTTCTCCCTGTTTTTAAGCCCTCAGCAGCTGCCTTTTGGAGCTTTTGTGCTGAACCACCCTGAATAGAGACTTACTTCAAAGGGAAAAGGAAAGTTGGGATTACAGCAGGACTCCCCATCAGCTGGAGCATCAGGAAAACTGCCTTGGCTTTGGAAGCAGGTGAGAAAACACTGCATGGAGCAAGGTGTGAAGCTCCTGAAAAAAGCCACCCTCAAAGGGAAAAGCTTGGAAAAAAATGGGGATGGAGGGTGAAATTTAAAAAAATATATACATATTCACATTCCTATATATATATATATATATATTTCCATAAAAGAGTTTAATCCTACAAAAACTTGTTGCATTTGGTGCTGCTGGGGTTCAGGGATGTCACAGAATTTGGGATTGATCCGCAGCTGGAGCCACCAAACCACTTCCTGCTTGTGGGTGCACAGGGCCCTGCATGCTCCCGTGTGCCTGACTTTATCTGGGAATTAATTTTCAGATCAAAAGGAGCCTTTCCAATGACAGAATACAAATGGGGGTTGGTGAAGGATGGAGAAAAGGATGAAAATCTTGGCAGGGTATTTCTTGCTGTCAAGGGGATGCATAATTCTGATATGGTTTTGGGGAGGAGAAAGTAGGATTTTGGTGTTAACTCTGGGCCAGAGAGTCCCAAATTTGATTCCAGACAGGAAACATTTAAGGAGAAACAAGAGCTCCGCACTCCAGCACACACACAATAAAAGCCTCATCTAATAATCTTCTCCCTTGATCTAGAGGAGAGAACTGAAATGACACTTGATGCTCTTTGCTCATCTCTGGAGGGCAAATCAAATCCCACATGAGGGGAGCAGCAGCTCCAAAATAGACACGCTGAAAAATAAACAGGAGGATCATTGTTTTGGGGTTGTTTCTGGGAAGGAGGGAGGGGAGAGGTCGCTTTCAAAACATGGGGTTTTTTATTAATTCATCTATTAAATATGGTGAGTAACAAAGTCTGATTATTTTCTGGATGGCCTGCATGGCCTTTTACTTATTTTCTGATGGGATAACAACAGTTTAGAGCCTAAATCTGACAGTTGAGTGCCTGATCCTGTTATTGAGCCCCAAAAGTGCCTGGCCTTTCCCTGGCATCGCTTTTCCGGGGATGCCCCAAGCGCTTGGCAAGAACAACCCAAGCTTCTCTCTCACCCCTGCTTAGGCAGCAGGGAAAAAATCAGTCCCACTTTGAACAGCTGGGGAAATTGGGCCAACGAAAATAGGAAACAATTTGTCCACGCTGGCTCAATAATGTGCTCACAAAAGGAACCCGAGACCACTTTTCCCATCCATCCGCTAACGCTCCCTCCCTCCCCGAGCGCCTCTGAATAACTGTGTCACTTTTCCTGCAATTTGCAGAGGCCACACGCTGTTCCTCTCTTCCCCTCGCTCCCACTGATTGGCATTTCCATCTCCACAACGTGGTGTTTTTCCATTCTCCCAGGGAAATGTGGTCCTTAAGGGGCTCCGGGCTTGTTCTTCGGCAGTGAAGGGGTTGGAAAGCGGAGGGCAAAGCCCAGCAGGCACAGAGGGAGCAGGCACAGCCCCTGCTTGGACCCAAACCTAAAGGAAATCTGCATTTTCCTCCAGTTTTTCCTTTTTTCCCCCTCTTTTCCCACACACCTTGTGGCTTGATCCCATTCCTGCAGTGCTGATCCCACCATCAGCTCAACTGACCCCACCCCTGACCTCCCCCCACCTCATCGATGCAGGGAACCAAATCCTGGTGTTTTCTCCCTGGATTAAACCCCGTGGCTTTGCCTTTTCCTGCCTGGCACGACCTCACTGGACACAGCCCTGAAATAAGAAATTACCCTGGGGTTTCCTGCCCATCCAGCACCCCAGCCCCAAACGTGCTCCCTAACAGGGGACAACATGCACAGCACCAAGATCATCATCCAAACAGAGCCTTTCCAGCACACACAAACAAACTGATCCCACACACCTCCTCCAGAGCCACCTTCCTTCAAGGAAAGGGCTGGGTTTTGTTAGCTGGCTCTTTTTTTCATTCCCCCTCTTTTTCCTCTTAGGCCTGAATGGTTTAATGAGCGTCCTTTTGACCTAGGAAACTTAGTTTTAATTTTCATCCCTTTATCCAGAGAACAATGTGTCCTGGGGGCATCTTTGAGCACAATGTACACTTTCATCATCAAAACAAATGCTAGAAATACCCATCTGCCACGGTATCAGAGCGCGTTGGCTCACTGAGCCGGACACCGCTTAGGGGACAAGGGAGGCTTTTACTCTTCTCAAAGTCATGAGTGCTCCCTCTAAGCTCTTTAGCATTAGAGATTCCTGTGGAGACGGGTATTAGAAGCTCCATTTCTTTTTTCCCTAGTCAGGAATGATGGGGGATGGAGAGTTCTTTGGAGATTTCTGCTCCTACGGGGGAGAAAATAAGGGAGGCTCCTCTGTCACTCATCCCGGCGGGAGCCTCGGAGCGCCTCGGGAGCGCGGTGCTCAGAGGGAGGGATGGAGCAGCAAGAGGGGTCCAAAGTCAAGGACTCAGCTCTCAGCTGAAGGTTACCCAGGCTGGGCAAGCATCCAGCAGGGCTCCACCTCAGCTCTCTGTCCCCAGAAGGGGGTGACAACTCTCTCTGATTTGTTTTATCACAGAATTTCACAGTGGTTTGGGATGGGAGGGACCTTAAAGCTCATCCAGTTCCACCCCCTGCCACGGACAGGGACACCTTCCACTATCCCAGGCTGCTCCAAGCCCCGTCCAACCTGGCCTTGGACACTTCCAGGGATGGGGCAAGCACAGATTTTCTGGACCCCTATGCCAGGGCCTCCCCACCCTCTTGGTGATTGCACTCCTGGGCCCGGATCTCCAGCTGATGTGCACCAGCTCCACTCAGTGCCCTGCCTTCTCCAGACCTTCTCCAGACCTTCCCAATTTCCCCACCAGCACCCTGATATCAAGACCATTCCATGCCACAACACTCAGCTGTTTAGGATTTGGGCCCTTCCCCAAACCCGCCCTCAGCAGAGGTTTGCCAGCTACAGTCTCCTCTCTGTTCCAGACTGGAATAATTTGGAATAAGTTATAATAATAGTAAACATAGTACAAACAACAACAAATCAAACCTGCTTTGTTACTCCCCAGGCACATGCATTTGTCTTCCGAGCGACAAAGTAATCACATTTTTGGTTCTAATTTATGACGTGCATTTCAGTCGGCGCCTTGGGGCGTTATCACCAGCCACAGCCCCAGTACACAACGGGAGGAATCCAGGCTCTTAAATCCTCACCTCCTTTAGCTTCCCCACCTGCCAACAATTCCAAAGACACCTTTTCCTCTGTTTGAGCTGATTGCAGCAGAGCCCAGGGATGGTATCCCGCCTCCACAGGGAAGAGCTGAGCCCCTGGGAGCACCAGCCCCGTGGAAAAGGGCATCACAAAACCTGCTGAAAACTGGGCTGTGTTTAATTTCCTAAGGAATTTGCATGGAAAAGCCTATTTTTACCTATCAGCTTTTATGTATTCCCTTCAAACAGCTTCGAAACATAATGCCCATCATTACTGTTTATGGGACACCGACACACACAGAGAAAATGTGGAAAAATACAGAGTTCTTCCCTCTGCCATGGGTTCATTCCACCAGCCACCCATCACCCAGGCAGCAGCTGGAACACGGAGGTGAGGACCAGCTGCAGAGAGGGATGAGCAGCTGGATCCCGGGGGAATTTGGGGTGTGGCTCAGTATCTCTCCAGCTGGATTTGGAAGGATGGAATGGGAAGGTACGAGGCTCCTGGAGCGGTACAGTTGTACCTGCCCAGCCTCTCCCTCCACACTGAGCAAAGCTTCCAGGAGATATTTCCATGCTCAGGGCACTTCCATAGGGGAAGAGAAGGGTTTTCCCCCTCTTTTGACCGGGAACTTTTTATGCTGCTGGGATTTTCACGTGGCAGGTGTCAGTTTGTGCTCAACCAAGTGAAGCACAGTCGCATCTGCACCCGGCCAGAATAAACACCAAGCCTTTGCTGGGCTGGGAAAGGGGAAGGAAATGGGACGGGGGCTGAGATTTCCTCCCCCAAGATAACACCAAGAGAAATCTCTGCCGCAAAGCAGAACAATCACATTTCTTGCCAAGGAGCACAAGGCTTTTGGCAGGTCGGGGTTGGATCTCAGGAGCTGACATGTCTCTGTGCCGTCTACAGCTGATGAAGTGTCAAATGAGATGGAACAGAAAGTGAGACCCATCTGGGAAGGCTCCAACAGGCTGATTGATACCAGGAGGAGGAGGAGGAGGGTGAGGTGGCTGGAGCACCACGGGGACTTGCTGCTGGTTGCTCCCACACTCAGCAAGGTGATACCGAGGGAGGCTTTGGAGGTGGCCAGCCCCGAGCATCTCTGTGGCTCCTGAGCATCTCTGTGACTCCTCCTCCTCCTCCTCCTCCTCTCCCACTGGCCAGAGCAGGAAGGGAGCAGCCTTGGTAATTGCCAGAGCAGTCAGCAGTGACAGCACTCACAATCCTCAACACAAATAGCAATGATCATTAATTACTGTCCTGATTCATTAGTGTGAGAGGGGGTCCCTGGGCAGGCTCCTCTGGAGCTGACAGGTGGCTCAGGGGTGAGCGGGCCCAGAGCTGGTTTTAAAAACTCAGGTTAACGTTGGGTTTTCAGCGGTGCAAGAACAGGGGGAGGAGGGAAATCCGTGCCTCTCATCACTGGCTCAGGCTGACACCCCAAATCTCTGCACAGTCCCTGGCCAGGGGCTGCAATGGGAACAGGGCAGGGATGGAGATGTGCTAGAAGAGCACTGGAGCACTTCGGGGTGCTGGTGGGGTGAAATGAAGCTACACCCCCCTCAAGATGTGGGAAGATTGGCAAAGGGGAGAGGACACATCCCCTGACCTTGCCCACAGTGATCCCTTAGGTTTTAACTTTTATATGTTTCCAATGCTGCATTCCCAGTGTGTAACTCTGCAGTGTCCTGCAGCCTGGGAGCTGCTGCTCTCTCATGCTGAGACAGACAGAACAAAGCCTCTCCAGGCTGCTCTCCAAGGACACCCAGCCCGGCCTAGGCCCAAAATGTGTAACCCAGCATCTTGAGAAGGGGGGCAAGCTGAGGGCAAATTCCATCATTAGCTAAAGTTTAATTGGTGAAATTGGGTTGAGATGCAAATGGCCCAAAGCTATAAAAGTGTGAAGAACTCGTGACTCGGGGTCCATCTTGGGTGCAGCCTTTGGCCTGCCCAGGGTGTGCCTCTGAAGGCCTTTCAAATAAATATCCACCTTTATTCCCTTCCTCCTGTCCAGTCTCTGTTTCTAGGTTGGCCTCTTCAGGCATCAACAGCATCTGCATCCTATACGGGGATTAATACAATTAAGGAATTTCCAGCCCAATCCTTGAACTGTCACAGTTCCCTCCATCCCAACAGAGCCTGAGTCTCTCCAGAGCAGAGGGTGACCTTCAAGATGTGGGGGATCTTTTCCTAAAGGACCTTATGGAATTTGGTCCTGAATTAATGGAAATCCCCTCTCAGCCTAAGGAGAGACCTTTTGCGTGAGGGTCTGGGAAGGCAGGGCATGAGGCAAGGCTCAAGATCCACCACACAGACAAAAAGCTCCCAGAAAGCCAGACACACACAGCCACGGGGTGCTGTGTTCCACGATACCCCTTAATAGGATCAGCAGAACAGGGCCAGCATATAAAATACAGCTGCTTTGGAGATCACAAAAAATGCTTTAATCTGCAGTGGCTCCTCACCTCTAGGGGCCTGTGAACTGGTACACTCTATCTGCTTATTTAGCTGATCCTGTTAAAAAGCTATCAGAATAAAGCAGAGAGGGAAAAAGAAAGAGAATTCTTCGTTGTGTGAACCGAGCCAGAGAAAACTTTCCCTCTAGCAAGACTCTGGCAAAAATCCCAGTCCCACTCCACTGGTGCTTTGAAATACAAACACCAAGATCTGCTGGTCCTAAAGAGCGCTTCCCACTGCCCCGGGGCTCGCTGCCCACGGAGCAGTCCTGGAGATGCTCCTTGGAGAAGCAGGGATGAAGGAGATGCTCCTTGGAGAAGCAGGGATGATCTTCACAGCCCACGCAAGGAAAAGTTAGGAGATGAGGCAAGAGGGAGATGAGAGGAAGCAGCAGCGTCCTGCCCACAGGGAAGCCTCCACAGGTGAGTGCCTTGGAAGGAATAAAGCACCACGGATTTTGTATCCGACTGGGAAATGAAGCTCCCCTATGCCCATCCCTCTGTCAGAGCTGGAGTAAAGAGCCCGAGGGCAGTGGCAGGAGCACTTTGTGACACCAGGAGGTGGCGGGGAGAGCTGGGAATGGGGCAGCGCTGCCACTCCGGGGAGGGAAGCTCAGCACAAGCCTGATAGAGACATCACCCGGCCTCTGTGCGTGAGGGAGAGGCAGGAGCTGCCTCACACAGAGCTAAAACCAGGAGGAAAAGCCACAAATAAGGGCAAAATACAAAGGCAAGATACAAAAGCAGCTTTTGCCTGCCTTGAATAAGTTATCTGGCTCTGGTGGGAGGCAGGAGGGGCAAATTCCTGCTCTGTGAGGGTCTGCTGCCCACCCGGTTTGCTCCAGCTGCTGTCATCCAGCTCCTGCCAACCTGCTGCTATTGACTCCTTTATTCAGGATCCGTAGTTCGGTCAGGTTTCCACGTCAAAGGCAATGCAGCAAAGAGCTGAGCGAGGTGTGAGAGGCACAGCGAGGTGATGGTGCTGCCACAGCCCCAGCAGCCAACACGGGCTTGGGATCATTCCGTGGGAACACAGAGCCACTTCTCCAGCATCTCCTGCTGCCCTGCCTGGGGCCCAGCAGCGAATTTCAGGGGAAGAAAAAACAAAAGGCAGATCCCAAGGGGTACCTACAGGGTTCCCTAATTTTGTATGGAGAGATGGGATCTGCAGGCTGAATGTGAAGGGATAAAAGTCCATTCAGCATAACTAATCAGTGTGGAATAATGCCTGGAAGAGGAGAGTCCCTGATCCCCCTGGACACATTGGACAACACCCAAATATGGCTTCAAGCCCTCCATATCACCCTGACAAAACCCTCATGCTTCCCACTGAGATGGAGTCCAATGATGCCTTAGGTTTTAGCTTTTATATGTTTCCAATCCTGCATTCCCAGTGTGTAACTCTGCAGTGTCCTGCAGCCTGGGAGCTGCTGCTCTCTCATGCTGAGACAGACAGAACAAAGCCTCTCCAGGCTGCTCTCCAAGGACACCCAGCCCGGCCTAGGCCCAAAATGTGTAACCCAGCATCTTGAGAAGGGGGGCAAGCTGAGGGGAAATTCCATCATTAGCTAAAGTTGAATTGGGGAAATTGGGTTGAGATGCAAATGGAGCAAGGCTATAAAAGTGTGAAGAACTCGTGACTCGGGGTCCATCTTGGGTGTAGCCTTTGGCCTGCCCAGGGTGTGCCTCTGAAGGCCTTTCAAATAAATATCCACCTTTATTCCCTCCCTCCTGTCTAGTCTCTGTTTCTAGGTTGGCCTCTTTAGGCATCACCAGGAGCCTCAGTCCCAGATCCTAGACTTGTGTCAGTAACTCATGCTGCTCACGGGCAATATTCCAGCTGATCATATTCCCAGGACACTTTGGAGAAGCTGAGGGACCCATCCTGAAACCATCAGCACATCAGCAAATAGCCTTCGTCTTGTCTGAATCCTCAAAATCAGTAAACCTGCCTTAAGGTGGAGGTTAATAGCAATGTTTCAGGACAAGTGAGATTTTGGGGCGCAGCGTGTCCCGTATGACCCTAAATCCCTGAAAGAGAGTTGGAATTGGCTCTTGAATGTAACCATACTACTCCTGCAAGGAGACACCCTGCAGAACACCCAGCCTGGCCAAGGAGTGACCAGCACTCATCCTGCCTGGTGCTGTCCCCATCATTCCTGGGCCGGGCTGCTGGGAGTCACTGCTGCCATTGCTTGGAGCCAATTCAGTCCCAGCTGGTGCCCCCAGATCAAAATAAAATGGAAAATCCTGCGGGCCTGGCACTCACCACACACCACGTGGGAGCCGGGGATGGCAGCGCCGCTGCCTCCAGCCCTGACCTTTATTTTCCATTAATGGACCCGGGTGAGTGTCGGCTGTGTTTGAAGCTGCATAAAGTGAACTGAAAATAAGAGGGATAAACAGCAGCAGTTAAGGCTCTTTCCCCACTCCCACACTCCCCTCCTGTTTTTTTTTTTATTCCTGGAGCAACGCTGAACCAAGTGTAGCAAAGTTATTGACACGCAGCGAGGTGCTCGCAGGCACAGCTGACTTGTTGGGAAGCAGCTCCCCTAAGCAGGGAAGACAAACCCAGGGGAAAGCAGCTCCACGGGGGGAGCTCTGCCAGTCCCCAGATGTCAGAAAGCATCTGGTTCAAGTGCGAGCAGGACACAGCCAGCCCATCCCCCTCCAGAGGAAAAATGGAATGAAAAATCAGTGAGCATTGCTATGGCTGGAAAGGGAAGCCAAGGAATGGCAAAGTGGTGCTGAGAGCTGTTTGACTTTGTACTGACATTCCACGCCCTGAACAGGTGTCATCCACCAATGGATGCAATTTTCCACCCTAACTGAGGTATTTCACGCTCCCACTCTTGCAGAGTACAGAGCATCACCTTTTTGGTGAAGCCCATAAAGAAAAGAGGATCCTCTGTAGGAAGAAATTCTTCCCTGGGAAGGTGGTGAGGCCCTGGCACAGGATGCACAGACAAGCTAGGGGTGCCCCGAACACTTCCAAGGATACCTGGAAATGTCCAAGGCCAGGCTGGATGGGAATTGGAGCATCCTGGGATAGCGGAAGGTGTCCCTGCCCACGGCAGAGGTGGAACTGATGCCTAAAGAGGCCAACCTAGAGACAGAGACTGGACAGGAGGAAGGGAATAAAGGTGGATATTTATTGGAAAGGCCTTCAGAGGCACACCCTGGGCAGGCCAAAGGCTGCACCCAAGATGGACCCCGAGTCACGAGTTCTTCACACTTTTATAGCTTTGCTCCATTTGCATCTCAACCCAATTTCCCCAATTCAACTTTAGCTAATGATGGAATTTCCCCTCAGCTTGCCCCCCTTCTCAAGATGCTGGGTTACACATTTTGGGCCTAGGCCGGGCTGGGTGTCCTTGGAGAGCAGCCTGGAGAGGCTTTGTTCTGTCTGTCTCAGCATGAGAGAGCAGCAGCTCCCAGGCTGCAGGACACTGCAGAGTTACACACTGGCAATGCAGGATTGGAAAAATATAAAAGCTAAAACCTAAGCTATCAGAACTGGATGAGCTTTAGGGTTCCTTATAACCCAAACCATTCCATAATTTCGTGATGATCCTCACAGACGGTGCCAATGATCCCCACACCAAGGAAGCAACAGGAGCTGGAGGGCTCCATTGGGAAAGAACACCACCAGGAGCTGTCACTGGGGCTTTTCCACATCCAGATTGCCATCAGAGGGAAAGAAGCCAGCCCAAAAGTTTTAAAAACATTAACCTTCGCTGGTATTTGCAGAGCAAACAGGGAACTCACACAAATTAAATGGCAATGTGTTTCTCCCTTCTGCTATTCCAGTTTTAGGAATGCAGTTTTAGGATTCCAGCACATGCTGTGCTAGCCCGCTAACCCTTTAATTCTTTAAATCCAAGCTCATCTCTCAGCCAGGCCTTTAATTTAAATTTCGCTGGATAGCTGGCCCATGTTTAATAAATAACTATTGACTATTTAAAGAGCACCTGGGCTGAGGTTTCCCACCTCAGGCTGGGTACACACGTACAAACACACAGTGCCTATTACCGCCTTATTAAACCTCAGTCCTAGGCAAGAGCTTAATAGCCACTTGCTATTTAATTAGCCAGGGAGTTCAGGCCTTATTGGGGAAAAAAAATTAAATACCAGCAGGACTGCAGCTCTGACAGCCCTGGGAAACAGCTCCTCCTCTCCCTTTGCTGTCTACGGAGGAAATGGCCATCCATGGCCAGCATCAAGGAGGGATCAGAGAATCCCAGACTGGTTTGGGTTGGAAGGAACCTTAAAGCTCGTCTTGTTCCACCCAATGTCATGGGCAGGGACACCTTCCACTATCCCAGGTTGCTCCAAACACTTCCAGGGATGAAGAGTCCACAACCACTCTGGGTGACCTGTTCCAGCATCTCAGAGATGAGTGGATCACCTTTGATCCAGCGCAATGGAGGCTGAAAAAGTGGTGAAGAAGCCCCAGGCCACCACCCACGGCCAGGCCAAGGGGTGCCCAAACCCTGATCCCACAAAAGCAGCCACTGAACCCCCATCTTTACAAAAACCAGCCCAGAGCTGCCGTCCCTGTGTCTCACCAGGACCATTCCCAATCCCCCCGGGAGCATGTTAGCTCCTGTGCCCTGCAGCAGGTGACACGTGTGACCCCCCTTCCCCCAGATCAGCATTCCCATCACTCACACTGCGTGCCTGCTGTTCAAAGGGAAGCTTCCATCAGGATCCAGGAGGATTTATCTACATGGGCTCCCATTAAGGGTAATAAGATGGAGGCAATCAGCCTCATACATCGCACTTTGGCCAGTATAAATTCCTTCACTTCATCAGACGTCTGCTGGAGTCATGGCAAGAAATGAGCAGGGATGGGGGAAAGAAAAAGAGGGGGAAGAAGAGGGAGAAAAAATACCCCCAGGCTACTTCTAGCTTTGCTTTTATTGGGAAGGTGGTTAGGGTTAGAATTGTAGAGTCCCAGAAAGTTTGGGTTGGAAGGAACCTTAAAGCCCATCCAGCGCCACCCCTGCCATGGCAGGGACACCTTCCACTGTCCCAGGCTGCTCCCAGCCCCATCCAGCCTGGCCTTGGACACTTCCAGGGATCCAGGGGCAGCCACAACCTCCCTGGTCAACCTCTGCCAGGGCCTCCCCATTCTCACAGGGAAGAATTCCCCCCCAATACCCCACCTAACCCTGCCCTCTGGCAACTTAAAACCATTTCCTCTTGTCCTGTCGCTACCTGGATTTGTGGATTCAGCAAACACCAGCTGGGAGGGTTCAAGGCAGCCTGTTACAGCCTCTGGCAGCATTCTCCTCTCCCAGTGGACACCCATTCCTGGGTGGATTGGGGGTTATTTTGGCCGTTTCCTTGCAGGATTTCTCGCTGCTCGTTCGCTCCCTCCCAGCGGACGTTGCCATCTGCCAGCGCCTCACCCGACAGGAGATTTTGTCAGCGCCACGGTCGGCGTCACTGTGAAGGTGACACTTTCCAGGGGGCTGGCTGTGGTTTGTATCTGCTTTCAATTTATTCACAGAGCAACTTAAAAAAAAATAAAAAATAAATAAAATTCAAACGCGACCAGAAGAGATTTTGTAAAAACAGTCATTACAAAACTCGAGGCTTTCAGATGTTGTTATTGTTCCAGTGAGCCCCAGAGATAACGGCTGAAATCAGGGCCCTGCTGTGCACTTCACAAACAGGCAGAAACCGTGCCTCCCTTCAGGAAAGGTCTGTGCTTGCTCCGAGTTGCAGCAGACAGAGGAGATTCGGCACTAAGCTGAATGCCAGATGTCTTATCAGGCACTCACACCGAGAGATGTTAACTCTGAAACCTACTGACGGCGAGCTCAAAGTCATCCTGGTGTTTGAGTGGAATTGCTCAGCTGCTCTCTGGCTGTGCCTCCCTCAGCCTTCTGCTCCCTCTCCAACTAATGGTCCCTTAGCACCCCAAAACCCGCCCAGAAAGGGTGGTCAGAGAGCACCAACCCCATAAATTAACCCACACAGTGCTGAGTAGGACACAATTAGCATGGCCCAACATCCTCTGCATCATCAGGTTCTCCTGCTCCTCCTCCTCCTCACTGGCTGGACACAGGGCCCGGACATTCCTCGCAAAGCTCCAGCGCCGTAGAGCCCAGTCACTGCTTTCCTGACGTGACATTTGTTATCCCTAATTACCAACTTGGCTTCATTTTAAAGCCATTTGCCCTGATTACTCTGACTGCTGCCTTGGGTAGTCAATGACTTAGATTAACTAATCACAGCACACAGAAAAACATTTTAAATATATGTATATTCACCTAAATTCCTTTAATGTCCTGCTTTGTGGCATCTTGGCTTAAACTGATGCCCACTTGTTCCTCTAATCTGACACGAGCTCAAAGAGTCTCGCGGCATCAATCCGCTCAATTCCCTTCAGAAATGTGTAAGCCCTCAACGAAGCCCCTTCTTAATCCCCTTTTTGCCAGTGATTACAGAGCTGGTGTCTCTAACTCAGCCTGGATCAGAGTCCCCGTGTCCCCACCGAGTTGCCTTTTGTTCTCTTGGCTGCTCGGAGTCGCTCCTGCAGCGGCGCCAAGCCGCGGTCACCTCCCCTGACGTGGGCATTAATGCATCTACAAACTGCTCGGCCTTCGGGGTAGTTTGGGTCCACGTATTCAAGAGTTTTAACAAAAGCAGCAGTCAAGAAAATTGTAAGCTAAAGCCAAGGAAAGGGAAGGAAGTTGGAATTCAAAGTTCAATTCCTGATTGCAGCAAATCCACAGAAGAAAATAAATTCCCTGGGTAAGCGCTGCTTTGAAGAAGAAGCTCAGTGCCTCTCCCATTCCACTTCCATGTACCCCAGCATCCCTCACTGTACCCACTCTCATTTTATCCCCCATTAAAATCATGTTCCCGTGCAGACAGCCCACTTCTTGCTCTGGAGGTGATGTCGGCTCTCCTGAGCTTACTCTGAAAAGTCACTGATGCCTTAGGTTTTAGCTTTTATATTTTTCCAATCCTGCATTCCCAGTGTGTAACTCTGCAGTGTTCTGCAGCCTGGGAGCTGCTGCTCTCTCATGCTGAGACAGACAGAACAAAGCCTCTCCAGGCTGCTCTCCAAGGACACCCAGCCCGGCCTAGGCCCAAAATGTGTAACCCAGCATCTTGAGAAGGGGGGCAAGCTGAGGGGAAATTCCATCATTAGCTAAAGTTTAATAGGTGAAATTGGGTTGAGATGCAAATGGAGCAAAGCTATAAAAGTGTGAAGAACTCGTGACTCGGGGTCCATCTTGGGTGCAGCCTTTGGCCTGCCCAGGGTGTGCCTCTGAAGGCCTTTCAAATAAATATCCACCTTTATTCCCTTCCTCCTGTCCAGTCTCTGTCTCTAGGCTGGCCTCTTTAGGCATCATCACAGATACCTCTGGCTCCAGCACTTGCATGGAGACTTCCTACAGAATTACAGAATCATGGAACGCTTTGGGTAGGAAGGGACCTCAGAGATCCACCTTGTCCCAACCTTTTGCCATGGGTGGGGACAGCTTTCACTAGCCCAGGCTGCTCAGAGCTCCATCCAACCTGGACTTCTCCCCTCTCTTTCCATGTAGGGTGGGAACACCAGGGCTATGGGCATTGGGAAGAGGCTCCGAGGGCAGACAGACAAACAGCTGGGCACGTGGCTCTCCCTGAGCCAGCGCTTCTGCCTCTGCGTCCTGCTGGGATGCATTGTCGTGCTTTAGCATGCAACAAACTCCTTCCAGACTTGGCATCGTGAGGAAAAGCAGCTGCAAGAGCCACGGCCAACTCTCGGCGGGGAGGAAACATGCCTTAGGCACAGGTCGTAAACACACGTGCGGAGAGGCTGCTCCGAGGAGGAGCGATTCCAGCTCGGCACAGCCCTGTGGCAGGGAAGCAAACAAATGGCTGACCAGCAGGAGCCTGCTCTGCCCACGGCTTGTGGGAGCCAGGACGGGCTCTGCCCAGCACTGCCAGGCAGCTGCTCCCCGAAAGGAGCAGGCGTCCAAACCCCCTGTGATACCAGCATCAGATGGAAGAGGAGATGAAGGAGAGGAGGAGGAAGGAGAGGAGGAGGAAGGAGAGGAGACGATGCTGCTTTGTTGTTTCCACAAAGATGCTCTGTGTGTTTGCACAGGGGGAAGGGACAATGCAGAGCTGGCAGGAGAAGCAACCCTCACCTATAGGGAAAATCCCTGAGGATCCAGCCTGGGGATAACAGTGGAGATGCCCTGGGGTGGCACGATGCCCAGGAGAGGTGTGGTGATGTCCCACACAGAGGGTTAAGCAGGCCAGGATAAATCCATGCCTGGCAGCACTGGAGAACATCCCCTCACCCCTTCTCCAACCAGCCTTCCACTGTTGCCACTTCCCACCCCATCAGCACCTTCCACTGCTGCAATGAGTTCTGTCCGGCCTCAGAGCCCTGAAAATGGGGTTAGAGGGGTTCAGTGAGAGCCACGGGTCTGGGGGGATCACAGAGCAAGGGAGGGCCGAGCTGCACCCCCTGCACAGCCACTGCAGCCTGGACTGAGGATGCTCAAGGTCAGGGAAGAGTTGCAGCTGCTGAAATCATTTTCCCCCAACTTATCTCTTCTTTTTTCCCAAATCTTCAGCTGAGACGTTGGGGTGAGGGAGGGAGGATGGGAGGTGAGGGAGGGAGGATGGGGGGTGAGGGAAGGGGGGATGGGAGGTGAGGGAGAGAGGATGGGAGGTGAGGGAGGGGAGGATGGCAGGTTCAGGGGCAGGAGGATGGGGGGTGAGG
>VWZT01015540.1:37623-56010 GCA_013397055.1 Pachycephala philippinensis | reverse complement strand
AAAGATCTTACTTTTATTATTAAAGCTCTCTCTATATTCTCGAGCCTGAACTCTGGGTCTTTTTTCTACCCGTCCTCAGTGCAGCAGCAACACACCTCCAAGCCGAGGTCTCAGCCAGGTGCTGTTTTTGGGGGTGTTTTTGCTGACGAACGGCTTCCGTGGGTTTCCTCGCTCAGATCTCTGGCCCAGCTTGTGGATGAGCCAGGAAATCTCAGGGGCGTCTTTGTGATAAACAAATGCAAACACTTAAAGCTAAACAGCAGCAGCTGGAGCTGCCGTGTCTGGGCACCCCCGGGTACCCCCGGGCACCCCCGGGCACCCCCGGCTCGGGGAAGGAGGGAGGAGGAGCCGGACTCTGCTCTGGGACAGAACTCCAGCACGGTGGGAATGTTTTCCNAACAAGAGGACACAGTCTTAAGCTGCGCCAAGGAAAATATAGGTTGGATATTAGGAAAAAGTTTTTTACAGAAAGAGTGATAAAGTACTGGAATGGTCTGCCCGGGGAGGTGGAGTCACATTCCCTGGATGTGTTTAAAAAGAGATTGGATGTGGCACTCGGTGCCATGGTTTAGTTGAGGTGTTAGAGCATGGGTTGGACTCGGTGATGCTGAAGGTCTCTTCCAACCTGGTGATTCTGTGATTCTGTGATTCTGTGATTCTGTGATTCTGTGATTCTCTGTGATTCTGTGATTCTGTGAATGGGAAGGGGCAAAGCAGCACAAGAGAGAAGGATGTGGGGAAAGGAGGGAACATCCAGTAGAAGAGGAATTTGGGAAATCACGCTTCCTCAAGCCTCCCCATGGGCGCTCGGTCACTCCCTGCATGTCCAGGCACCTGCCTTCCCCAGGCAGCCCCTGATTCCTGCTGTGCCACACGTTCCCTTGCAGGAGAGAAGCTCCAGATCCATCAGCGGAGCTGTCGGAGTCGCTCCTCCCGGGCTGTGGTTCATTACAGCCGGGCTGATGCTCTGCACCAGGCGTTTCCTCGGCGGTCACTGTCCCCAGGGCTGGGGCAGGTCTGTCCCCCGAGCACTCCCCACACCCGGATACTGAATTGGCAGCGGCCACCCGGGCAGGGGACAGCTGGCGGCAGGGCACAGGCTGGCTCTGCCTGCAGGAGATGCTCCCTGCAGTGCCCTCCTTCACACCAGATGCAAAGATTTCCTCTTACTCACATATTTTCAGCACTCTCCTTTTGTACGACCCCAGAAACTTGGTGTAATTGATCCCACCAGTACGCGGTCCCTCCCTAAATACACCCGCGGGAAGTCCAGACCAGCCAGAGCCTTCCCCCTGCATCTTCCTGTACTTAAAGTGGGATTACAAAAAGGAGAGTGAGTGACTTTTTACAAGGGCATGGAGTGACAGGACATGGGGGTGGTTTTAAACTAAAAGAGGAGAGATTTAGATCAGATATTGGGAAGAAATTCTTCCCTGAGAGGGTGGTGAAGCCCTGGCACAGGGCTCCCCATCCCTGGAAGTGTCCAAGGCCAGGTTGGACAGGGCTTGGAGCACCCTGGGACAGTGGAAGGTGTCCCTGCCCATGGCAGGGGGTGGAACAAGATGAGATTTAGATTCCCTTCCAACCCAAACCATTCCATAATTCTAGGATTCTGTGACCCCCAGCTTTGGGGGGAGCCCCCTGTCTCCTTTCGAGGAGCCCCTCTGCAGCCCCAGCTCCTCTCCCCTGGCTGCCAGGCAGGCTCCGAAATGGAGCCGCTAATTAAATTACACCGCCAGCCAAAACTGCTTCGTCAAGTAAATAAATAAATAAAAATTAGAAGGTCATCAAAGTTGTGTTTGGAGACCATCGCATTAGCATACATCTGCATAGTAATGAGGGGAAAAAAGGGCCATTTAAAGAGAGCTGGTAATTTACCCAGCCAAGTAAACTTCATTACCTTTAAGTAGCGCCCACGACAAGCACTAATTCACACCTTTAACGACCCTGGCACAGATGGCAGAAAGGGACGGCGAAGGCAGGGGCAGCCAAGGTGCCCTGGCCCCCCGGGGGCTCTGGTCGGTGGTGGGGTCACAGCAGCACCCCCAGCACCCTCAGCACCCCCCGAGCCCGGGGAATTGGGCGCAGGAGGGTGTCAGCGCCAAAGCTTCGCGATCTGGGGGTGAAGCAGCTGGATCGTGGCTAACGGGTGGGCTTTGCCTCAGCTCCTGCACCCCACCGGGAGCCGAGCCCCCCCAGAGCACAGCAAAGCACCCCACCTCCGCACCAGTACCACCAGTGCCACCCGTGAGGCACCGCACCAGTGCCACCAGTACCACCAGTGTCACCCGTGAGGCACCGCACCAGAGCCCCCGGCGGCAGATGGGGAGGAAAAGGCTCTGTCCTTCTGCTTTTGGGTACTCCAGCACCCCGCGCATCCTCCTCCCAAGCATTTTACTCCACCGCGCAGCGCTGTAGTACCCGGCGGAGCCGTGCGAGGCCAGCACAGCCCCGCGCTGCCGTCCCCGCCTCTCCAGCAAATGCAGCATCCCGTTTCTCCAGGCTGTTCTGGGTGTATTTATTTCCAATGAGGTCAGGAGTATCAAGGTTGTAAAATAACATATTTCCCCTTGTTTTCTTCCCAGATCTCACACGGAACGCTTCCGAAGTCAATTATCTCCCAGCGGCTGAGCTCCCAGCTCGGCTCTGCCTTGCGGCACAGCAGCCACTCCGTGGGGGCCAGAAACGGGGCTGAGGGATGAAGGAGAGATGGGAAGAGGGAAAACACAACGTCCTGATGGGGGTTTCAAGCCTCCGAAATGACAATTCCTAGCAAAAGACAACTGGCAGCACATCAGCGCTCCGAGGGCCGGCGCTGGCACGGGAATTCCAGCTGGGAAGGTGCAGGTGGTGCCTTCCAGGTCTTGCTCCCACCACAGCACAGAGCTCACCTCCAGGTTGTCACCCTCTGGTGGGCAGCAGGAGGGGGAGAGGGATGCCAGCATCCCCAGGGTGTGTGGCTGCGCCCTTAATTAGGACAGGGCTGTCTGCCCAGGCAGTTCTCCTTGCCCCCTTCCCCTCGTGGCCTCCTGGAATTCAGCACATTTTATTCGGATAAGGGCTCTCCTTTTCCAATAGGCTCCATCCTCAACCCACCAAAATCAAAGATTGCTGGTTTGGACTCGCAGAGCTCCCGAGAAGGGCTCCAAGGGGCACGGTCACGGCAGGGGCATTACACGAGAAGACACCAGCCCACCTGGCAGGTCAGGGCTCCTGGGAAACTCAGCTTCAAGTCCCCCCACAAAATCGATCAAACCAAAACCTCAGTGTTCCTTCAGGCCACGTCCCAGCCAGCCTTAAAGGGTGGGAATATGGGCCACTGTTCCCATCCCGGGGCCACCCAAGGAGCCAGCTGGACATGATGCCAGGACAACATCCTCATTTGTTCCTTCCCTTTTTCCTTCCCTCTTACCTTCCCTTTTTTCTTCCCTCTTTCTTTCCCTTTTCCCTTCCCTTCCCTTTCCCTTCCCTTTCCCTTCCCTTTCCCTTCCCTTTCCCTTCCCTTTCCCTTCCCTTTCCCTTCCCTTTCCCTTCCCTTTCCCTTCCCTTTCCCTTCCCTTTCCCTTCCCTTTCCCTTCCCTTTCCCTTCCCTTTCCCTTCCCTTTCCTCTTTCCCCTTTCCTTTCCCTCCAATTTCCCTTCCCTTGTCCTCCCTCCTCTCCACTTCCCTGTATTTTTCTAAAGAGCGCTTTTTGGCCGTGTCTCATTTCATTCCTCATCAGATGCTTTCCCAGAGCATAACAGCGGCTTGTCAGGCAGCCCTTGCAGAAAGGAGTAAATCCCGTTTGATCCATTCCCGTGCACTTTGAACATGCAGAGAAGCACCTGAGGCAGAAACACAATTCCCGGGTGCGGGGGGTGCTGGGCTCCTTAATTACCCGGCCCCGGAGTCCTTTAGCTGCGGTGTAAAGCGCTTTAACACGGCTGTTCCTCAGCTTATTTCCAGCCTGTTTCTCCCTCCCTTTAACTCAAACACCGGCATAACGAGCCGACAATCGACGGAAAACAATAACAACGTTTTTTAAAAGACAAGGTCGGGGTTATTTCTTTTCTCTCTCCCTTTCATGAGACAATAGCGAGGACGATGGTGGTGATTACCGGGAATTTCACGCTGTGAGTGAGGGCCTACAATAAGCGGAGATCATTCATTGTCTGGGTTCAGACTGAAGGAGGAGAAATTTAGGTTTGAGATGTGTAAGAAATTGTTCCCTGTGAGGGTGGGGAGGCCCTGGCACAGACTGCCCAGGGAATTTGTGGCTGCCCCATTCCTGGAAGTGTCCAAGGCCAGGTTGGGCAGAGCTTGGAGCACCCTGGGATAGCAGAAGGTGTCCCAGCCCATGGCAGGGGTGGCACTGGATGGGCTTAGGGTCCCTTCCAACCCGATCCAGTCTGGGATTCTACAACAAGATTCTATTTTGCCATAAGGAACTGGGTGAGAGTCAGGCTGAGACTGTGTTTCTGCCTCTAGGAAGAGGTGTCAATGGATTTGTTGCAGGCTCCGTGCTCGGCCAGGGCCGGCTCACCGGGATCACCCACAAACTCCTGAACCACAGAGGGCTTCCACCTCTCTTTCCACGTAATAACCCCACCCCACAAGTTAAGCAGTTTGGACACGGGCCCCCGAGATGGGGTCCATAAAGACATCCTAAACCGGTGTGACTGAGTCTGACCCAGACCCCAAAATACCCTCTGGGTGCCCAGCTACCCTCCGGCTATTGGAGTCGTGTCGCGTTAACCACACCCATCTCAGAGCAGCTGGAGCCGGAGGAACGCGTTCCAATTCGAGACGGACTCTCCGAGGCAGCACAGAGATTGTTAGGGAGTATTTGCATCGCCACAATACGCGGATGGCTGCATCACGGCCCTTCCTGAGCACCTCGGAATTACCGATTCCTGTATCCCGCATCCCTCCACAAAGGTGATGTTCCACTATTGCTTCCCATTAACAGACAGCGATCCGCGATCCAGGGAGGCGAGGAAAGAGGTTTGCAAAATAACACTGAAATGACGCTGGAAATGCTCGGCGGGGTTTGCAAAAGCGTCTCTGTGAGTACCTGACTTGTTCAGCTACTCGGATAAAACCCGCCCAGGGCATCAGAACGAAACCTGCTCACCCACGGCACAGACTGAAGGTCGTCCAAGAAGAGCATCAGAGGGAAGCAGAGTCCCAGGAGAACATCCCATCCACCAGATCCATCCCACCCACCCTGGCAGCTCCTCTGGGGGGTGACAAGGTGTCACTGGTACCGCTGCTGGATTAAAATGTGACACAAATGCTGCTTCTCCCTCCACCTCTTTCCGGGTACCCCTCCCCTGCCTTCTCCTTCCATTCCTCCCTGGACTCCTCTCTCTTTCCTTCTCCCTCCATCCCTCCCCAGATTCCTCTCCCCTGCCTTCTCCTTTCATCCCTCTTAGGATTCCTCTCTCTTTCCTTCCCCTTCCATCCCTCCCTGGGTACCTCTCCCCTGCCTTCTCCTTCCACCCCTCTCTGGATTTCTCTCCTTTTCCTTCTCCCTCCATCCCTCCCTGGATTCCTCTCCCCAGCCCCACCACACCCCCAAATCCTTTTCCCCGGCTGCTGCCACGAAAGGCACTGCACCAGACGAAGTTGTGTTGCAAAGTAATTGCACCTGGAAGGCAGAGCCGCCGCTGCGCCCAAACACCGGGCGCCGCCTCTTTGAAATCTGGGAGAAGAGCTCCGGAATACACTGGGAATAAAAACAACAAAGAAGAAAATTGGGACAAGCCGCACTAATACAGTGGAGGTGGGAGCAGGCAGCAGCTGGAGAGTGGGGGTGGAATGATTCTCCTTATTCCCACATGAGATCTATAGACATACATCTAATATCTATATAATTTTAATTTTTTTTTTTTTTTTAAAAGAAGTGCCTGCATTTTTTTCCCCTCGTTAAAATCCAGCCTCATTTCAGCTGCTGTACCGTTACCTCCAGAGAAATCCAAGCCATGGTTGTGGCTCACAGAGATGTCTCTGAGACAGCTTTAAACCATCTTTTTCAGGAAGCAGCAGTGACCCATCTATGGGAAGAGTGCACTGGCCAAAACCCAGGCAGCCAAAACCCTGCAACCCCATGTGCGGAGTGACACAGATGAATAATCCAAATCCTACTTCCCAATTTTTTTTTTTTTTTAATTACTATTATTTTTTAAACCCCTTAGGGTGCATTTCTTTGGATTGACATTTCTTCTGGCACGGGGCTCTGGGCTGGCACAGTGTGAGATGGATGATTAATGCAAGCAGACAGGGGCACCCTGGAAATCTCTGCTGCCCCCTGGAAATCACCCGGCTGCTCACCTCGTGCATCACTTCTCAAAGGTGATCCTGCTTGGAGCCCAACATATTACCCCTATTTCTTTTTATAATCCCTTTTATTTTGTTTCTTAAAGCACCTCACTTCAGCAATAACTCGGAGAGATGTCTTGGGATGCCAAATAACAAAATGCATTTCCGCAGCGGCTTCATAATTAATGTTTGCATCGTTTATCTTTCATGGAAAGATTATTCTGACTAACGAGGTTCTGGGCCACTAATTCATTACAGTGCCTTGTCACTTCCTGCTCCTTCTTATTACCCAGAAATAGACTCATTAGTCAGAGTGCAATGACAGGGAGAAATTGTGTTCGTTAATTTAATTCCTCTTCTCTCCCTTTCTGGGTCGGTGTTTGTCCGAACTCGGGGATTAAAGGAGAGGGAGGAAATGCGACCTGTTGCGGTGCTCGGTGCTTCCCCCGTGCTTTCCACCGCGTTGCGGGGAGGGAGCTCGGTCCATCCCTTCTCTGCAGCAGCAGGCACATGCAGGGCTGGCTCATCCGCCAGGCTTTAGCCTCAAAGCTCCTCCAAGGCCTGGGAAATGTTGGATTGCAGTTGAATTTTTCCCATCGGCCACACTCAGGGGATGGAGGGAACCAACTGACCCTGACTTGGCTGGAGCTGAAGCAAAGCAAACCCATCCCCTTTCCACCAATCCCTACAATAAACTTCCCCTGGGGGATTTCCCACCTCGCTGTGATCCATATTTCATGATTATCCATTTCTGTTTCTGTTATCTCTCGCTGTCTTGCTCCCACCAGCATTTCCCCAAAAAGCCCCAAAATCATGGAATATCCTGAGCTGAAAGGGACCAACAAGGATTGCAAAGCCCAGCTCCTGGCTCTGCTCGGGACACTCCAAGAATCCCACCCTGGGAGCACTGGTTAAACATTCCTTGAACTGGAAGCCTTGGAGCCATGACCATTTCCCCGGGGAGCCCAAGGGAGCTTCCCCCAAGCAGCAAACAAAGGAAAAAATAAAAAGTTGGCCAAGGAGAAGGAAAATCCATCCCAAATGAGAAGGGATAACAGTCACCAGTCGGGGCTGGGGAGGAACCACTTCCAGCTGCTCATCCTTCCCCACGCAAGGCAGAGCTCCAGGGACAGGCAGGGGGAATTAGAGAAGGAGCAAAAGCGCTTTTATCCCCTCCTGCATGTCCTAAAACCAGAGCAATTTGTGTAACACCTGCAGCATTTATCACATTTAACACAGCAAAGCCAGCACGCAGCAGGGCCCCGCGACAGGGAACCGCCTCAGAGGCATCTGCTGCCAGGGCTGCCCAGCAGGGAAAGGGTTAAAAGCCCTTGGATTTACACAGGTTTGGCAGCGTGTTCCCGGCTTTCCTACAGGTAATTACAATAATTGTGGGGTGTAAACACTTTCCAGGAGAGATCAAAAACGGGGGTGTGAATGGGAGAGGGATGAGGACAAGCAGGATCAAAGGAAAAATTATTAAAATCTATAGAGTGCCGCTTCCCAATTCCTGTGAAGTCTGATAGCGGGGCTGCAGGGGCGGAGGAGCAGCCTCGGTGCTGCGTTCAGCTCCCAGCCCATATATTCCCATATTTTCTGTTAAATCATACACGGAAAAAAATATTAAAAAATATAAAAATACACGGAAACCTCCACACATCACCGCCCCAAACCCAGCCCTGCCCAGCGCCGCGGGGCACTTTCTATATTCCTGACACCAAACCACTGTGGGATGCACGAGCTCATCTTTTTGGGGAAAAAAATCGCCTAATTTCTTGCTTTTCCAAGCGGGATCCGAGCAGAAACTCCGGAGCTTGGGACCGCTTTGGCTTTGCGGTCCCGCCACCAGCGATGCTGTAATCTGCGCTCGGCAGGAGGATCCGCTTTTCCCTGCGGGATCGGCTATTAACAGTTGACGTTTAGTTTAAACAAAGCCTTGAGATTGTCCAAATATTTGCCTCAAACACACTTGGTGTTGTGCCTCTCAGCTCGGCTCGCCCCGGGGGGGTTCCGCCCTGCCTTTTCCATCCATCCCGGGTCCCCCCGGCCGCCGGGAGCGCAGGGATGGAGCTCAAATATCGCCCGATAAACCCCGAGCTCACGCACCGAGTCCCTTCCTCTCCCTGAAACAAAACATCAAAGTGAAGGGGAAATTATCTTCTTGCAGCAAAGTGGGTTTTAAGTCGTTTACTTTTAATTTTCCCCTCCTGTTCTTGCAAATCCGGGCGGGAGGAAAAAGAACACCGAAGTTCAACACGGAAATAAAAACGCTGAGTTTTTTCAAAACCTTCCTTTTCCCTCTCAGCTCCCCACAAAAAGGTTCAATTTATACTTTTAATGTAACTAAGTATTTGTGGGAATGTGCTTCAGCTCCTGCATGCTTTGTCTCCTCCCTGTGCCTCCATCCCTGCTCCTCCTAAAACCCCTGCACTGGAGCAGCAAAACACACTTGGAAAAGGGTTTGACTTCCTTTTGGTAGAGAAAATAAGCAGCTGAAAAACAAGAATATGGCTTAAAAATATTCCCCCCCCAGCAAGCTGCTAAAGAAGAACAGCAATCCCAGAGAGTCCCAAGGAGCTGCTCATCCATGCAAACCTGGAGTAGGATTTCACGGAAAAAACAATTTCCTATAGACCTGTGATCTCCACGGGCTGTATTTATTCTCTTCCAGCCTCTTTTCCTACTTCTGCCTTCCATTTGAGTCAAAAATGTAGATTTCCAAGTGTTTTCCCAGCTCAGCCAGAGCCGGGCTCTGGGATAACCCTTGGAGCATCAGTACCAGCGTGAGCAGGGTGGGATCCACTCAGTGGTCAATTTGGTTATGAGGAGCAGAAATGGAGATGAAAAACAGAGAAAGAGCTGACAACAAAGGTTACAACCCGCTGCTCCGCACTCCTCTGGGCTCCAGAGGGATGCTGGGAGCAGGGATGTGCTGCTCCTTGCTCAGGCTGGGATTTTTGCTGTTGTTTGCAGGTATTTCTGTCTCTTGCAGGCTCCCAGCTCAGTTCCTGCTCGGCAGTGCCCCGTCCCTCTCACGTACACGTGGTTAAAAAGTCATCTTGCCGCAGAGCAAAACGAGGCAGGAAACAATAATTCCTTCCCAGCCCTTCCTG
Source organism: Pachycephala philippinensis (assembly GCA_013397055.1). Taxonomy (NCBI): domain Eukaryota; kingdom Metazoa; phylum Chordata; class Aves; order Passeriformes; genus Pachycephala; species Pachycephala philippinensis. Next base: position 46,597 of record VWZT01015540.1, on the reverse strand, counting down.
GACAGTGCCCAGGGTATTTGCTGCTGTAATTCAGGTTTGTCTTGCCAGGCCAAACCTTCAGGAGAAGTGTCAGCACACTCGCAGGAGATCAGCCTGGAAAGGCCCCCAAGAAATTACCTCATTGCTACCGCAGCCCATCAGCAGAACCAGCCCCCAGTAAATTATCCCAGATATTCACACCGTGTGGTTTCCACGGGCAGCAGCCCAGAAAGACATGGGTTGGCCCCATCCCTGGGAGCTTTTAGGCGTGGGAGGGATGCACCAGGAGATGTCCAGTGTCACTGCAATGCACATTCCAGGAGCTCAGAGAGCACTTCCATGTGCTAACCAGATCCAGTTCCATGTCTGTCACGCTTTCCCCCACACCAAAGCACCAAAACATCACCCAACGTCATCAATAAAAGGCTGTAAAAAAGCCAGTGAGCTGTCACATCCATACACCTGATCCTCAGCACACCCACCCCACCCAGATCCCACAGCAGCACCCAAAAACAGGGAGGGAGCCCCGTGCCCACCATCCTGACTCCATGCCCACCATCCTGACCCCCAGCACGAGCATCTCCTGCCCTACAGGACCTACCCCTGCTTCCCTACAGCTGCTGGGAAGGCTCCTCCTGAGGATTTTCCCTGGGATTTTCTCAAAACTGGACACACTGGGGGATTTTGGGATGTCCCCCAAGGGCTGGACCCCTTTCCTGGACTGTTGGCAGTCCCCACCTGGAGTCACCTACCTGGAGAGCTTTTGGATGCCTCTCTCCCGGTGCCACCGGCTGCTGTGCCTGCGTGGCTCCTTCCCTGAATGTCTTATCCCCCCCCCTGCAAAAAAAATAATCCAACTTTGCCTCAAGGATAAGTAGAATAAAATGTCACTTACCTATTAGGGGGAAAAAAGAGAAGAAAGAGGGAAAGTATTACACACGTATTCTTTGAAATCAGGTCAGCTTAAAGCTTTGAAATGGCAAAAATTGAAAGATATTTTCCTCCCACTTCCCTTCCTCTCTTTTTTCCCCAACTCTTTTAAAGGACTCTCTCCTTTCAAAGGTTTCCTTGAGTCCAGTTTTCCCTGTGGTATGGTTTTTTTTTGCTCCCTGCTCAGCCAATGCCCACCTCCTCCTGTCCCACGTGGCTGCTTCTCCCCCGAGGGGTGAAGGAAAGAGCTGGAGAAAAGCAAAATAACAAACAAAGGAAGTGAAAGCAGAGACTCACAGGGACCTTAGAGACCTTCTAGTTCCACTAGACCAGGCTGCTTCAAGCCCGGTCCAACCTGGCCTTGAGCAGTTCCAGGGATGAGGCATGCACAGCCTTCTGTTCCATGGAGGAATTCATCTTTGGTGGCCTCATCCTCACACATCTCAGCACATCCCATGCAAGGGATGGGAAATCCAAGCACAAGGGGAGCCCTGGGAGTCTCCCCACTCCTCCTGCAGCTCAGGACTCAGTGAAGGGCTTTCTCCAGCTCATTCCTGAACCATTTAAGGCAAATTCTCCTATCCTCATCTTTCCCAGTGCTATCTGCAGCCTAACAGGCCCTATCTCTAAGGAAAGCTGAGTGCCAAAAAGAGATATTTGTTATTAAAGAGCAGTTTTATCATCCCCATCCATCCGCCTGCCCACCTTTACAGCACGTAGATGAGCCACATATAGAAAACCTCAGCTGTAGGGATGTGATGTACAGCCACACCCGCTCCAAATGGGAAAGGGGGAGAAATTTGGGCTGATCCCTCTGCGGAGCATCTCCAGCCCCACGTGCTGATCCCTCTGCAGAGCATCTCCAGCCCCACGTGCTGCCTGCAGGGGAACGCCAGGGGTGTATTTAAGACGTGGGGGTTATTCAATCAGGCTGAGCATCGTGCTAACAATTCCCAGTGGGAGCAGAGGGAACAGCTGGAGGACCCCTGCATCCATCCATCTGCCTCTCCCAGATGCAGGGATGCAGCAGTGCTGGCAGGAACTGCCTGCTCGCAGCACGGCTGCTCTGAGGGAGGAGAGCACGTCCTGCTGCAGCCTGGGCTCGGCGGCAGGGCTCCATCCCCGGGCTCTGCTCGTTCCCGGGCAGGTTTGAGGTTGGTACCGAGGGAAGCACACCACAAACCCCTCCTGCCTCAGCCTGCCTCAGCCTGGCTCAGCCCATGGCTCCTGAGATGGGGTTTTACTGGGTTTCACTGCGGAGCACCAGACCGACACAGCCAAGCAGCCCCGTCTGTAACGGGAGGCCGGAGCTCCGAGCTCCATCACCTCCGTCCCCGTGGTCACAGTGTCACACTCTGCTGCCAGTGCTTCNTCCTCCCCTTGAGGGATTCACAAATCCCCCCCACCCCACCCCTGCTGCTGCTCTCACACCACTCTCTTGTGGGTACATAAGAGATAAATCCCTTTTTCTTCCCTGCAAAGACCTGAGGTCGAGACCCACTCGGAGGATGCTGTAAGTGCTCTGCAGACCCAGCCCAGAGCTGGCAAACGAGCCCTGCTCTAATGAATTACTGGTTTCTCGTTCTAACACATCCTAAAATCAGGAGTGGTGACAGCCTCCCTGCTCCTCATCCCCTTCATCTCTCAGGGTTTTCTCTAAGGCCATCCTAAAATCATGAGCGGTGACAGCCACCCTGCTCCTCATCCCCTTCATCTCTCAGGGTTTTCTCTAAGGCCATCCTAAAATCATGAGTGGTGACAGCCTCCCTGCTCCTCAACATCCCTGCTCCTCATCCCCTTCATCTCTCAGGGTTTTCTCTAAGGCCATCCTAAAATCATGAGTGGTGACAGCCTGGCTGCTTCTCACCCCCTCCAGCTCCCGGGGTTCCCTCACTTTCAGCTTTAGGAGCAGGTGGCTGTGATGAGTTTCCCTCTCTCCCTCCCTCCCGCTGCCTGGCGAGAGTTTGGAGCAGGGAGGCGAGGGCAGGGGTCAAGCTCAGCTCCTTCCCACGGCAGGGAAGCCAAACCCGGAGCCGCGGCAGTGCCAGGCACGGCTCAGCCATCGCTAGATGGGGACAGAGTCCCACCGACGCCTGAGGTGCCCGGCTCCCCCCAGCCGGGGCACTGGGATGCTCCAGCAACGGGGAGAGGGAGCACAGCCCCTCTGACCCGCCCCATCATCACTGCAAAGCTCCAGTGGGAATGTGGGAATGTGAGAAAACCCTTCCGGGAAAAGCAGGGTGAGAGTCAAACCCTTCCCAGCAGTTTGCGTGTCCTAGAGCATCCCCCGCTGATCCCATTCCACCTCCCCAGCCAAGTGCTCGGATTTATTATCGGCTTCCTGAGATCTCCCTCTGCAACCACTATTCCTTTGAGAGGAGCTCTTGCTCTCCCTTCTCCCTGCTCTTTAGCAAGTTTTCCTGTCTGTCGTGGGTTTTGTTGTTTGGGACTTTTTTTTTTCTTTTCTTTTTTTTTTTTTCAGGGAGCATATTTATTGATTTTTCACACTGGGCAACGCAACACTTTCCGCAGCTGTGGGGATCCTCATTTGCAGGACCCCCATCCCTTAGGAACAGGAGGGAGGACTGAGGGGCAGAAAATGCATGACAGCTTTAAACTGTTGCTCCTGTCACCCAGCAGGACGCAGGTCCGCGGCAAACACACAAAAAGCATTCATTTTATTCGTTTTATAATGAAAAAAAATGATGTTTTTTCCAACTGACAGGATTTTCCTGGTTAAAATCCTGCCCAGGAGAAAATTCCTGCAAGTGGCCCCAGGATGCTGTGGAGGGTCTGCTCAGGTCAGCACCAAGGGCAGAGTCACTGACCACCCTCCCCACCAATAACCGATTATACATTTCTCCCAGTTCTCTGCTTAAAACCCCCCATTCCAGCCACAGCAAAGCGAATGGATCCTCTCCCAGCAGCAATACGGAGCGTTTTTGCCAATCTTCAAGCAACAACCCCCTTTTCCAACACCTGTAAATCCATTGCAGGGTCTAGGATGCCCTTCGACCCCCCACACTCCATCGGGAGAGGTGTTCTGCTCCTTTTCCCCTTCCTAGGCTTGGAAATCTCCCAGAGCCCTGCAATCCCAGCGTGATGGAGGGGAAGGCACAGCTCTCATGGCTCCTCACAGCTCCCCTCCTGCAGCCCCATCCGCAGGCACAGCAGGATTTGGAGGGATTTGGAGGACACCAGAAGACATTTCACTCACCCAACGCCTCTCCCTCCTCCCAGCCCCTCTTGCTCCCCAATGTCACAGGGATCAACCCTTGTCCTTGTTGCATCTTGCTGCATTTAATCCCTGAAGGCAGGGGAGAGGGAAAAAACTAATAATTTTTTTTAAAAAAATCCATACTAAAAAGAAGGAAAAAGGAAGGAGGATTAAGTCAGAGAAAGAGGGATGTGCTGAAGTGTTGCTATTATCGATACCAGGCACCTCGATCCCTTCCGTGCAGCTTCTTCAAGGCTGAGAGTGGTAAATAAAAGGGGGATAACAAATTTGGGCACTGGAGAAGGAGAGGTCCCTGTGTCCAGGGACCAGGAAAAGGCATGTTCATGAAGCCACAGCCCTGGGAAACTCAGAATTCCTTCCCTCTGACCGATACATTTAATAACCAATTAATATTTAGTCAACAAGTAGCTGTGCTAAATCCAAGGAGATGGATTTCGCAGGAGGGCTATTTCATGTTAAATGAGCACTGACTCATCAGCAGCGTTTACCGAGGATTATGGATTAGCCGCGTGCCCAGGATCCATCACCACAAATCCAGCAGGCAGCTGCCAGGGGGCCAGCACCAGGCTGTCCCGTGGTGGGGAACACCTGCAGAGCTGCCACAGCCCCTCCGAGGGGCCCTTCTCGGACACATCTCACACACAGGGACACCCCAGAATGGTGACCCCAACTGATGATTCCAGACAGTTGCCCCTAAAATATGGCACAGCAGGAAGTTGGGATTGAGCAAAGTGGCTATGCAGCAAAAGGGATGGAGGGGAAAAGTGCACCCTAATTATCAGTCCCTGGAAAGCAGGGCACACAGCATCCCAATCTACAAAAAATTCTGCAGAGGGATCTCCCTCTCAAAGCGTGTTCTGCAAATGGTCGATGGGTTGTGCAAAGCAGAAGAAAAGAAAAGGTGTGTCCTTACATCCCCGCAAGTATTCAATGTTTGCTTGGACAGGGCTTCGAGAGACCCGGTTTAGTGGAACGTGTCTCTGGTTTAGGATCAGATTGTCTTTAAAACTCATTCCAACTGAAACCACTCTAGGATTGTAGGATACAGGAGCACTGGGCTGTGGCAGGCAGCGTGGGAAGCATCACCTCTGAGGAGAAGGGAAAGCTCAGACTGCCCAANCCCTAACCTTAATCCTAACCCTAGCCCCAGACCTAACCCCAAACATAAACCTAAACCCCAACCCTAACCCTAAGTCTAACCCTAAAACCCCAACCCTAACCCTAGCCCCAAACCTAACCCTAACCCTAACTTTAACCTTAACCCTAACCCTAACCGTACAACCCTAACCAAAACCCTAACCTTAACCCTACAACCGCAACCCTAACCCTAACCCCAACCCTAACCCTAACCCTAACCCTAACCCTAACCCTAACCCTAACCCTAACCCTAACCCTAACCCTAACCCTAACCCCAACCCTAACCCTAAACCCCAAACCTAACCCTAACCTTAATCCTAACCCTAGCCCCAGACCTAACCCCAAACATAAACCTAAACCCCAACCCTAACCCTAAGTCTAACCCTAAAACCCCAACCCTAACCCTAGCCCCAACCCTAACCCTAACCCTAACCCTAGCCCCAAACCTAACCCTAACCCTAGCCCCAACCGTAACCCTAAACCTAAACCTAGCCCCAACCCTAACCCTAACCCCAGCCCCAGCCCTAACCCTGTTTGCTGAACAGCCAAACGTGCTGCTGGTGCTCCCTCTCTCTCCCCTCCTCACCCACCCAGGACACCCCCAGACAGTCCTGCCCTCCCACAAATCCAGTTCAGCTCAGCTCGGGCTGGTTTTGTTCATGGGGACCCCATCCCCAAGGAAAGCTGTTCCCTGCTGATCCAAATGCCAATGGCCACAGCTCCCCCAGCCCCCTGCACCCATCCCTTTGGGATCCCTCTCGGATCCGGGGGATCCGGGCACAGCCGGGCTCTGCTCCGCCGCTTATCGGCGTTGCTGCTGCTGAGGAGGTGATTAACTCCCTGACCTGCCAAGCTTTAACGCGACCTCCGAGAATAGATAGAATCTTGTTATCTTGTAATGAGTTTTATGGCTTATTTCAGTACATTTTGGCCATGTTTCTCCAGTGATTAGGGCAATTATCAGCCTGTGCGTTTCAGGATTATGAATTATGGAGCCTCTGAAAGGCTACAGAGATTTAATATCTCTCAGCGTCCCTCTGCCTCACTTCCAGCACTTAACGGGCTCTAGACTCTTTCTGTTTGGAGCATGGGAATGAGAGCACAGCAAAGGAGTTATGCATCAAAGCTTGGAGCGGGATCCAACCGTCACAATTAATAACACGGAATATTGAACACTGTGTCACCCGGGGGTGCAGGGCACAGTCACACCCCCAGGGTGATGCAGGGATGCATGTGGTGCCTGCCAGGGAATGGGGAGCTGAGCCTGGGTGTCCTGGCCCCTGCAGGAATGAGTCACAGATTCCGGGCTTGGCCACGGGCTGGGATTTGGGGGATGTGATTTAATCCCAAGCAGAGGCTGGGGACAGCCAGTCCATCTGAGCTGCCTGTGGCTATTTCAGGGCACGGTGCCTCACCTGGCTGGGGACACCCAGTCCTACTCGTGGCCCTCTCCCTGGGGTGTCCTGTCCCATCTGAAGCTTTTTTAGAAACCTAATGCCACTGAGCAGCTTAGGCCTGGCTGTGCACTCGGGATTAGCAGGGAAGGGACACATCCCGTCAGACACAGCCCGGCCTGGACCTGCTCGGAGCTGTCCTGGGCCAAAGGCACAGCCAAGCTGGAGCCACCCACGTGGACAACAGCAGCAGTACCTTGCTCTTCTAAGAGGCTTCAGAGCACCTCAAGAAAAGGAATCAGCATGATTTTGTGGCAGAGGAAACTGAGGCACAATGTGGTGTTGTTGGGAAGGAAATCCCCTTTCAGCCTGGAGCTCGAGGATGGGGTCCCCATGAACAAAACCAGCCCGAGCTGAGCTGAACTGGATTTGTGGGAGGGCAGGACTGTCTGGGGGTGTCCTGGGTGGGTGAGGAGGGGAGGGAGCATCAGCAGCACGTTTTGCTGTCCAGCTGCCCTGCCCTGGGCGTGAAACCAAAGGGCAATCCCTGCCCAAACCCAGCCCTGCCCAAACCCAGCCCTGCCCAAACCCAGCCCTGCCCAAACCCAGCCCCACCACGCAGAGTTTGGATGCACCAAACCCATGCCCAGCACCCTCCTGCTGCAGGGCCTCACTGCACAGCCCAAAGGCACAAAGGGCATTTGGAGGCTCTTGCGAGCCCCCAGATCCCACCTAAATGTGAAAATATTCTGTTTGCCTGTCCCCAGCTGCAATGGGGACGGCTGAGGCCAGGCAGGGCCAAGCCCCGCTGCCATCACCCATCCTTAGCACCATCCAGATGGAGCCTTTTAACGATCTTGATCCATGCTTGGTTTTATTTTTATTTTTTCCTCCCTGCAAATGATCACTAGAACTTGATGGCTGCTTGGGAAAACACAGACGACAGCAGAAACCTTTTGGTGCGAGGAGCTGTGCTGGCTCAGCTTCCTCCTCTCCCCCTCCACGCGGATGCGGGTGCTTTTTCCAAGCAGAAAAATGAAAAATATTAATTTTGCATAGAAATAAAATTAAGCTTTTGGAAACGAGCTCCAAGAAATAAAGCCATCGCTTGAGTTAATTAAGAAGTGATTACACTGAAAGGCTGCAATAAAAGCTTCACGATGCAGGACACACGGAGCTGCCGCCACGGGCTGGGATGGGGAAAGACCTGGGCTTGTCCTGGGGAAGTGATGGGGAAGAGCAGCATTGGGCTGATCCCAGCCTTGCTCCGTCCCCTTTTATGGGTATGAAAAAGGGCCTCAGGCTGGGAATTTCTTTAGCCCTTGCAGTACTTCGTGAAGATCCTTTTTTAAATCTCTGCACCTGCACCTACTTCTCAAGGACTGTTGTGGCTTCAGCCAGAAAAACATCCAGAAACGGATGTCTCAGAACCGGAGCAATCACCCCAAGGGGTGGGTGTCCCAGTGACCAACCATTTTATGCCACTCAACACACTTTTGCACATTAACATATAGAAGTTGTTCAATCCTCCATTAAATCTCTTTCACTTCAGACAAATTGGTGGCAGCGTGGACTCTGTCAACTTCACCTCCTTGGCAGCAACAGCGACATCCTTTGCTCTGCTCCATCCGGGCTCCATCCCTCACCCTGCTGCTCTCCCAGAGCCTCTCCCAGCGCCGGACTCAGAGAAGTCATTCCACAAAGCGCTGGATGCAAAAAATATGCAAACCCAGGCTTCCCCCAAGGGGTGCAAGTGCCTCTGCCCTCCACGAGATGACAGATAAAATCCCCTGTTACGGGAGGAAGGTAATTTGACATAACAGCTGTTCTGACATTCTCTCCCTATGGATATTGCCTGCAATAAGAATGCAAATCAGCACTCTTTGCACTTCTCCTGTAGAGCAACTTTCACCTGAGAGCACTTCCAAAACGTGAACTCATTACCACCCGCCTCCTCCAGAGCTGCTCTGCCCGGCTGCCTCTGCCCTGGCCACAGCCACCCGGGAACAGAGCCTGCACCCTGCTGACCACAGCAGCGGGAAAAACAGGAAACTTGTCTTGATCTTGGCACTACAACCACTCTTCCTCACCTTGCCTCAGTTTCCACATAGTGAAAACCAAGATGCCTGTGGTGGTAAAAGGCCTGGAGATGAAGCAGAGACAAAGGTTGCAGGCAGCAAGAGCTCGGGGTGACTTCTCAGAGAGATGCTTTCACTCATCAAGCACCATTTCTCCAAGTCAGAATGAAGCCACCCACGTACACCCCACCCTTGTACACCCCACCCTTGTACACCCC
>VWZT01015540.1:26467-37328 GCA_013397055.1 Pachycephala philippinensis | reverse complement strand
GGCTCCAAACCTCGAGTGAAATTGGTTAGTGCCCTGCTGCTCTCTGTATGGCAGCTGCTAATTATCCCCAGGATTTATGGGCTCCCGGGATGCACGCAGATGGGCACTTAAGTGAGCAGCAGCCTCGGATCATTTGCCATTCACTCCACAGCCATACCTGGCTGGCAGCCGACCCCTGTGGAGTTAACACTGCCCTACACCCACCCCACTGCAGGCTGGACTCCCCACACTTGCACCTTTCTCCAACAGAAGGGAAAAGATCCCAATATCCTCCGCTCCAGATGGGAGCCACTCTGCTTCCCCCCTCCCCAGGGACCCAAAGGCACGTCCATCTCCGGCGAGCCGGCATGCCGCCAGCCACCCCCTCATCCAGCATTCAGGGGGGCTTGCTCCCTCCTGTTGATGATATTTTACTTTGTATAATTAAACCTTAATGAGAATAGGGACCGGAGCTTCCCCAGCGAGCCTCCTAACCTCTGAACGAGGGAGCCACTCGGATTCCTAATTAATAAATACCTATTGGTACACAAGGCAGAGAGCTCCGAGCAGGGGCCAGCCCAGCACCTCCCACCCACCAGCGTCCTTCCCGGGGAGCTGCAGGTTCAAATTCCCCAGGAAAAAAAAAAAAAAAAGCAGGATTGATTCCCAGGCGGCTGCTCTAAGTCCTCAGCTACTGGATTAAAACACAGTTATCACCACTCCATTGCTTCCGTCAATCTACACCCGTTTTTTTTCCCCCTCTTGCAGTTGAGCATTTTGATTAATTCAAATCACATCGCTCCCAGACAAGTCACAGGGATTTACTATCCACTGCAAAACAGATGTACAGGTGGACTAAGGCTCCTCCACGTCCAAAAACTCAGTTTTGAGCTGCTCTGGCATACAGAAAACCACCTTAACCTTAAACCCAGCACCGGGGAGCCTTGGGGAGCCAGGCCAAGCTGGAGCATCCCCATCCATCTCTTCAAACAAGCCCTGCAAAACAAATGTCACAACAAAAGGGATGTAGGGCTGCGGAGCGTGCAGCCCCCTCCAGCCCGGAGGAGATGCTCCAAGGCATCCTGAAATGCAGAGTTTGATGGATGGAGGAGGGATGCTGGCAGCGCAGGGATGGGGTTTAAACTTCATGTTGGAAAAATATCAATTTTTCCATCCTGCAGCACCAGAATATGGCTCTGGTTCAGCTTGACCAATTAAATTAAACCTGTTAGCAACTCCTCTGTTATCATTTTCAGTTGAGTTGGTGGAGCAGCAGCTATTTTTTCCAGGACAGACACCCCCTAAGATGCTTCTCTCCACCAATGCTCCTACAAAACAGGAAAAATTTACAATCCCCCATCCCACATAGGAAACTGAGCCCCAGAGAGGAGAATTTGACAACATCTATGGCAGAGCAAGAAAGAAAAATCAAGTTTCCCGAGGTCCCCCAAGGACTGGGCCATCTTCATTCTCCAAACCAATGAAACCCCCGAAAATGGACACACTTAAAACAGGCTTAACCCTCCATTAAATCAGTTCAGTCTCACTTGGTAATTTACTGTTGCAAGCAAAATCAATTTTAGCAAAGGTTAAACTAGTTCCGTCTGTATTAGGAGTTTGCACCATTTTAAATAAATTGATTTAAAATGAATTCACTTGATTTTGTGCAAATTTCTAATACAAGCAAAGGCATCTCTAAGCTCAGGTTGAGTTTCGGCCCGTTGCTTGCTTTATTTCCTTGCTGGTGCTTTCCCAAAAGATATCAAACGCCAAATTTAGATGATAATTTTAAGGAATGATGAAATCTCCACAGTTAACCCAGCTTTAAATAGTGATTATCCCATACAAAAGTCATGATACTCCTCCAGAAGGAAGCAGCATTGCCCGAAGTTTTCCAGGCAGCACAGAAGATTCCAACCTGCTTTTCCCAAGCAACCGAAGCAGAACCAATACACACAAAAAACCTTTTCATTTTTTTTGTCCCCCATCCTGGGCCACTGCCCTGCCCTCTCCTCTTTGGTGGTCCGGGCTTAGATCGTGAGCGGGCCCAGGTGTGGTTTCAAAGCATCTTTAGCATGATGAGGGCTTAATAATAACCCATCTCTTCAATTCCTGCAAAGGCCTCTCCGAAACGAGGCCATGAAAGCACCCTATTGACTGCCTGTCCCATCACAGGGTGGAAAAAGGAATAAAAATAGCTCGAGATCAGTGCAAGAAAAAAAACCCCACCAAAGTCCCCTCCCTTTGTCAAGCAGAACTGACCTCTCATCCCACGAAGAATAACCCCCAGCAGACTGCCAAAAGCTTGGAAGAAGCAGGGAACCATTTGATTTTCGCCCCCGTGGGCTGCATAAAACGGGGAGGCAGGACCTTTTGTGTGCATCAGCATCTCTAACCCAAAAATCCCCGGAGCGTGAGGAGCCATGGGGGTGGCTGGGGGGGACACGGCAAGGCAAGGGCTTGGATCGCAGTCCAGAGGAGCAGGATGGGATGAGGATGGAGGAGTCACCTAGAATTGGGGTAGGAGAGCTCTGGTCTCATCCCAAGTGACCCAAAACCCCGATTCCCCGTTGCTGTCCCTTGGGAACTGCAGGAACCACCTTGGCAAAGGTTTCTCCCCCTCTCCCCACCGCGCCAGATGACGCAATTCCCTGGAACAGTTCATTCTTCCTGGAGTCTGCTAAATTCTCAGCTCTGTAATGCCTTGGGGCAGGAGGTGGCACAGGGCAACTGCATCCCTACTAAAATTTTATGGTGGATATAAAATTCCCCTGTATCAGCCTTAATTTTGTGAATTTTCAATTCCATAGGACGTTCCTTGGATGCTGAATTAAATGAGAGCCGGGAACAACTGCAGCTCAGCTCCCCTCCAGCACCGACCCTCTCATGACAGAAGTTGTGTTGTCCAGAGAAGCTGTGGCTGCCCCATCCCTGGAAGTGTCCACAGCCAGGTCGGACAGGGTTTGGAGCCACCTGGGATAGTGGAAGATGTCCCTGCCCATGGCAGGGGTGGGATAAGATGAGTTTTAAGCTCCTTTCCAACCCCAACCACTCTGGAATTTTATGAGTCTATTCACACTGAAAAATACTCCAGGGAAGAACTGAACTATTTGGCAAACAAGACCCTGATCCCAGCGTCCTGTTCCTCTAAATCCTTCCACCTCTCCCATCCCCAGCCATTCCAAGAGGAACTATTTGCAAGTTCTGTAATTTACAGCTGACGATGCAGGGAGTGATGTGCAGAGATTGGTTTTTCTTTCCCAGCTCTAAAAGATGGAGAGGAAAACGATCAGAGGCGAAGGGAGAGGATTTGTGGATTTGGAGGAGGGAGCTGAGGAGAGGACAAGGTTGGAAATTTCCTCCTGGCAGCCCTTTTCAAGAAGAGTATTAGAATTTATTTTCAATTATACACAAGAATAAGCTGTCTGCAGTATAGTTAACTTTCAATTTCAACCAATTTTCGACACATTCAATCACAGATGCCTCAGTGATTAAGAATCTATGTTGCAAAACAATTCCCACTTTGCAACAATGCAATCAAACAGATCTACAACTCATAACCCATTATCCAAGAGTTTTTCAGCTCATTGGGGAAGCGAAATGGGATTCACCAAGCGTGCCCTTTTTTTACCCAGTGAGCCCCCAAGCTCATTTGCAAACAGATCTGCGACTCCAAACAACCCACACGGGGATGGTTTTTTTTGTGGTTTGTGTTGCTTTTCCTCCCTCTCTGGAGATGCTGAAGTGCAAGGCTGGGATTTGGGATGGTGTTGGAGGGGCTTGGAGCTGCTTGGGAAGGCAGTGGGGGGCTGGAGCAGGGCTTCCCATCACCCATAAGGATGAAAGAACAGGAAAGGCTTCGGAAAAGCTGCTTCACTGGCAACTGGCTGCTTTTCCCCCACCCTTTTTTGCATCTTAGGACGATTCTGCGACCGACAACGACACGCAACAATGACCGACAATGACAACAGGTCACAGCCAGCAACAGGCTGGACCCCTTCCCACGCTGGGTTTGGAGATGCCCCCAGCCTTCCCCCATCCCGCTGCTGCTCCTGGGAAGGAGAGGAGCTCCCCAGGCTCTGCAGGGCTTTGGTGGCCGAAGGAGGTCTCCTCTCCACAGCCCCAGCAAGCACCGGATAAACCGAGCCTCTGCATGGCGAGCACGCCACGGGGGCAGCGACTTCAAACCCAAGATGTTTCCTCTCCAGAGACTATTTTGAGCAGATAAATACGATTTGGAGCAGCACAGACCCCCCTACAACCCTCAGGAGCGGAGCAGCCAATTATTCCTGCTCCCAGAGGCGCCAGTGTGTCCATCTGCTATTCCACACACGGAGCGCGACTGTCCGGCCCCGCTCCCAGGGACCTCTCAAAGGCCATCGCATCCCTCTGGGAAGGGACACGTCACAGCTGGAGATGTTGGCAACAGAAGGGCTCAGGCTGATGGGAGAGGAGGAGGAGGATTTTAAAGCTCGCTGGGCCTGGAGGAGAGGCAATAAAGCAGCTGAAGGAAATTACTTTCCTGGGTAAAGTGTCGTTGTGTCAAGACCAAAGTTCTCCCTGGGAACGAGTTGATTTTGAGTAAAAACCATCAGGAACAAAAGAAAAGACATGTGAGGGACCAGGTGTTTGAATGACACGCTCTGGAAAGGCAAAGTGGAAGTGCCACAGAACAGCTGCACACACCTCAGATTGCCTCCCTATGTTCTCACACCCTGTGCAAAGCGCACTGAAGACGCCCCAAATTCCCTGTTTCGCCCTGATTCGGGAGAGCAGGCAGCAGTGGGATCCATGGAAGCAGACAGATAAACCCACTAAGGGATACCCCTGGCAGAAACTGGGCTCCCCGTCCCAAGGGACCCCACGTGTACCCCCTGCACCAGCTCCTCTCTCCCTTTGACGCCGACAAATAACAATTTCAAACTGGGGAAGACACCTGGGAGAGCCGAGGCACTTGTGCTACAAGATAATTAGAGATTATTATAATCGAAATTTCATTGCCACATCAAACTGTGTCTTTTAGCATTAATTAATCTCCTCTCCCAGCCTCTGAGCACTCCCGGCTCCCGCGCTGTAGGACAGCAGCTTGTCAAACACACCAAAGACTTGCATCTCATTACCTTATCAGAGGGGGTGAGTGGGGAGCCGGGGAGCAGCACTGACACATTCCCCAGCACAGCCAGGGACGTGAGGACGCCTGCAAAGCCGCTCCTCGGATTGCAAACTTGTCAAACAAGGCTCATGAGAGATCTTCATCCCCTCCCCGCGCCCTCCTTCCTCTACCTCTGGCCCCTCCTCGATAAAAACAGGCCTGGCAAAGATGCTGCTTTGTCCCACTCCGCTGTGTGACCTTGAATAAACCATAAATGAAAATGGATGACATCCTGGCAGGGGGTGGAGTGCTCATTCCTCGCTGTCCTTAGGCTCCTGGAAGTTGGTGCAGCCATGCTGCTATCCCAGTCACCGTGTAAAAATTCCCGTTTAATATCCCATTCCCAGCCTGATGCAGGAATGAGACTTCCCTCCTTCAGGAGGTTTGGGGAAGGTGTGAGGCTAAATCCAGTTTCCCACATGAGGTTCACAGCAGCTGCTGGATGAGACCAGGCAAGACTGACCTTGAAGGACCGGGGAAGTGGAGGGAAGCTGCACCCAGCAAATTCAGACCATTTTCAAAAGCTCTCAGCACCTCTGAAAAAACCCAAACATTGGACACAGCTAAGGGCACATTCAAGCCCTTTTCAAAAGCTCTCAGCACCTCCAAAAAAACCCAAACCGAACAAAAACCCACCTGTCAAGGGGAGAAACCTCAGCAGAGGCACACAGTGCATTCCTTTTAGCGACAGCTGAAGGAATTGGGGATCCCCAGCCCCCCCCCAAAACCTGGCCAGGGCTGTGTATATACTGGTGCTATGCATGAGGTGCTGTATGTTCTAGTCATTGATTCTCCACTCCTTCCACAGCTCAGCTGAAAATAAATATCCTCTCCCTTGTTTCCACCTCTCCACTCCCCCTTTCCCCATTATTGGCTTTCTGACGGAAGGCTTTAATTTATTCCCCCTGCCATATCTTTGTGCCGCTGTTTTCCAGCGCTTTACACCATATATTACCCACCGTCCTGTGTCATTTAACTCCACAAAGCACTCTGAGATACAGTTTGCTTGAAGGATGCTGGAGCCATTAATCCTGATTCCACAGCCCTGCGGAATGCCCGTGGCATCGCCACTGCGTGCACACACAGCCCTTCCTGGCTGCTTTTACAGCCAGATCTCCACTGAAACCCACCCCCAGCCCTAATTTAACACCAAGCCAGTAAAATCAAGCCCTTCCCGACCACTCCTGGCTTCCCCCCATTCCCATTATCCAGGCAGAACCTCATGGGTGCAAATGGTCCCAGCTCCAGGAGAGTGTGGTGAGCAGCGGGATCATGGCAAGCAGAAACCAGTATGGGGAGGGGAATACCAGTCTCCTTCATCCCGGAAAATGGGACAATGAGATGATGAAAAACACATCAGCTACAGCAGATCCTCTCCTCGGAGCCCCTCGGTGCCACGCTGCCTGCAAATTGCTCACCAGAGGGAGAGCTTTGATGAAAAATAGAAAGGGGGGAAAAAAATTTAACGGAACGAGAAAATGTCACTTATTTTATTTATTTATCGGAATATTTCCGCGTGGGGAGAGGAGGACGGGCATGATTATTCATGGGATTCCACACGGCAGGCTCCGCAGGGAAACGCCGCCGTCGCGCTCGCATCCCTGCGCCGCCTGCCACGTCGTTAGGGTGTATTAATTGTGCCGGAGCTGGAGATGAGAGAGAGCCCCTGCCTCAGAGAGCTGCGAGCCCAACACAGCACCCTCAGTGCCAGGCAACGAGCAGCTCCAGCTGCAGGAACAAGGACTGAACTCCACAGCTATCCCGGCTGGAAAAGGCAATGAATCCCAGCCCAAACCCTTGTGCTCTATTGCACAGAGCGAGCGCTGACTCGATTTAAAATCACGGCTGTTTTCAGCATCACTCACACAACAGCAATCTGTGCCTTCCACGGCATCTTCCATATGCCTACAGAATCGCGGAATCATGGAATGGCTTGGGTTCCATGATCCCAAACCCATCTCATTCCACCCCCTTTCACAGGCAGGGACACCTTCCACTGACATAGAGGGAACGGATCTCACCAGGAAGGATATTTCCCTGTTGTTATTTGGAGAAACTGAGGCACATGGGCAGCAGGCTGGTTTTCCCTCGGCCGTGGCTCCTGCCTGCTCCTCCCCTCCCAGGCCCCTCTGGAGATGCTGCATTTCAGTAACTCCTGGTTTTTCTGCTGCACGCACGGGAATTTTAACAGCCTTCCACTGGCACGGTGGGGGAGCTGCAAGGTTTGTGGGGAGAGCTGATACCTTTCATTAGAGCAGCTGAGGCAGGTGGGGAAAGCTGTTTTTATGCTGAAAACCCAGATTTGATAGAGCTCTGATGAAGGGATGCTGCATTTGTCCACCTCCTCTGGCTGCCTAACAAAACCTTGCTCCCACCAACTTTTTAAAACAAGGGAGCAGCCAACAGCTGCCAGCCCCCACCTCCTGAGTTCAAACATCCGCAAAACCCCTTGGGATATGCAAATATCTCCCTGATTTCCCAGAAACCTCACAAGTAAGAAACTATTACAAGGCCCTGAACAACGGGATGACCTGAAATTCCTACTTGGATTCAAGCAAAACACTCACAAGTCACTTTTTTCAGAGCTAGTGGGGATCAGTTTTTTGGATTCGTGGGAGAAAAGGAGTTGTTTCGGAAGCAACAAGCACTTTGTTGCCATTACTGAAGCCAAAATAATGGCCCACCTGGAGACACACTCCCCTGCATACAGCTCAGCATTCCTGGGATGAGGAAGGGAAGAAGGCTGAAGAGAGTTGGTTTTGTGGTTTAGTTGTTTGGGTTTAAAAAAAAAAAAAAAAAATCACTATAATTTAAAGGCCAAAGCTCTAACGAGTGCAGGAGGGCAAGAGGCGACAAATGCCTCGGTGAAAAATACAAAATTACCATTTTAATGGATGAGTGTTGACTCCCTGGCTCTCCCCGGGGACGCCTGTTTGATTTCCTCAGCTTGTTAGCACAAGGATTTGACACAAGCGATTAATGCCGAGTTCATTAAGGGGGGGTGAGCGCTTTTTGCTTTTCCACAGGATTCAGCAAAGGAGTAAAAAGGCTGGGGGGAAAAGCAGGGGATCAGTAGTAGGGATCTCCTGCCCCTGAGGATGCAGAGGATGGAAGCAGCTCATCACACCAGTGCCCGACAGCATCAGCCCAAAAACGCTGCTCATTTCGGGGCTCAAGCTTCAAATCTCTGCCCTCAGCATCCTCACATCCCAAGGACGGAAGGAATTGGCCTCCTTTGTGCCTTTCACCATCACAGCAGAGACCAGCTTTGAGCCCGAAGTCTGAAAATAACCAACCACCATGTTCCCTGGCGAGACCCCAGCTCTGCTGTGGGGAGAAACCGAGACAGAGAAACAGAGAAACAGAGGTCAGATGGATGAGACAGAAGAAATTTATTTTATTTATTATTTTATTTATTCATTCCTTTTTTAATCTTTTTTCTGTCCATAATTACCCATCCCCATTACCAAAATATGACACAAGCATAGAGTGCATCAAACGCAGGTTAGAATGAATGAACTCTTCAGGAGCAAACACAACCCTTCAATGACTGAATCCCAATCATTTTGCTCCCAATGGGAATATATTAGCCATGCATGCAAGATGATGTGTACTGTTACTCCAGGCAAGAATGAAAACATACCACAAGCATCATTCATCCACACATCCCAGTGCATCTTCTATCCAGCCTGATGGCTAAAACAGTCAAGTAAATGTTTGGTGTTTTTTTTTTTTTCACAGGGACCCAAATCTCGCTAGAAGAATGAATGTGAATCTCACACAGCCTCAGAGAGTGTATCGCCCACAGGGCTGCTGTAAAAAGAATCAATTCTGAAAAATGACACTGCCTCTTGGTCTTTCTCAAGTACAAGTTGACAAGTAGAATTTCCCAACATCCAGATGTTGGTGAAATGCCAAAATGATTTTTTTTGGTATGTGCATATTAAACATTGTCAACCTCTTAGGTAAAACTAAAGTTCGTTCAGCACACCAGAATCTCATTCATGTGCCTACTTACTCTATGAAAAATGTATACATTTGCCTACTCATTGGGGAAGGGAAAACATAGTATTACTTTACTGTGTGGGTGAACACTTTAAAAGCACTTTGCCAGCTTTCTGTGCTATCTAAGTTATTCTTAGGGTAAGTGAGAAGACCTGATCTTTAGCCAGCCAGGCTTTGGATCAATACAGTAGGCACAGCACAAACATTTTGTTTCTTTGGCCCTTGTGATCCAAGGGGAGTTGCAAAATCTGGTCTAGTTCCTCCTTAGCAATCCTTTGAGTGATCTTCCTTTTACTTTTTACCTTGATTATTAAGTCCCTTCTTCATCAAAATTCATTTATCAGGCATTTTTATCAAATTTGTGCTCTTACCATCAGAAAAAAAACATTTCTTTGCAAGAACAGATGTCTTTTTATGTTTCAGTTTTAATTTTTATACTCATTTTAGTCTTCTGTTATCTTCGTTCATAGAATGTTTTATCTGGAAAATTTGGAGTTAGACAGAAAAAAGGCTTCCAATAGTGTATGGTGCAATGCTTATTTTAAAAATTATAGTAATCTCTATAGTCTGTTTTGATACTGTGGGTTTCAGTCTTCAACATTGACAAAAACAACATTTAAACAGCCCTTAGAAGAGAGAGCTGCTCTCACATATGCTTCCCTGTCATATTTCTCTCTTTTTTCTCCCTTGTAGAAATAGCACCCAATCTCAAGTCAAATTTAATGACAAAATGTCATACATGAAGCCATAAAAACTTAGCCAAAGGGACTTCTTTCCTTGCAAAATGTCAGAAATGAAAGTCTGTAGCCTCAAATCTGATTTCCCATTCATACCACCTGTCTCGTTCTACTGACATAAAGTTCCCCAGCTAACAGAAACATGATGAAACTTTTTTGTGTGTGTACTTTGGGAATAAAAGACTAATAAAGAAAGATAGAAAGAGGTAATATCATCAACATTTTATTCAGGACACCAAGGAATAGTTTCTGAAGCACTTGCTGTTTTGTTTGTTGGGTAGAAGTGTAGTACGGTACAAAATGTTACCTGCTACAGTTCCTTCCTCAGCTGCAGATCTCCCCAGGCATCAGAGAGCTTTTGCTGAAAAGAGAAAATCTGAAGCTTTGCTGATTGCCACTGGAAAGCACAGTGCTGTGAATCACAGTCTTAATGTTTCCTTTCTCTGCCTTGACCACATAACCTCAAAGAAACAGTCTGAAAAAGAGCTGGAGGATTTTTTTTAAGACATATACCTTAAGAAATAGTCTGTAAAAAGAAAAAGACCCTCAAAAGTAAGAATCACATACAAGAAGTGAGGGCTGTTTGTAATGGGCTCATTAAGTTGCATCTCTACAGCAGGAAGACAGGTAAGACCCTTTTTCCCCCAGGCCACAACCAATAGAGAACAGGGAGGAAGCCCCAGAGAAGTTCAGCAATTGCAGAAGAACAACAGTTTAGGGAAGAAAGAAAATAAGGACATGATGGTGTCATAAAATGTCGCAGTTAAAATAAAGAAAAGTGCCAAGCGGTCAACGCGACAATAAAAGGCTAACAAAGGTACATGCTGCAGGTTGCAGGAAGGTAATACACTCATGTAGACACAGATAATTTGATTTGTGAAGGATATATATCCATCTTACAGTCAAAGTGAGAGAAATCCTGGAATATTTGTTGTTGTCCTATCCATCCACTGTGTTTATATTGTAACTGCAGTTTGTACGTTTGGGG
>VWZT01015540.1:0-26440 GCA_013397055.1 Pachycephala philippinensis | reverse complement strand
AGACGACTCATATCATAAAAAAAGATATATACTCCTCAGTTCCTGTTGCTATATTGCTAGGACTTCATGGCTACATCTGCAGACATAGAATGAAGTCTCCCTGTCACAGAATCAGAATCTTTAAGGCTGGATTAGACCTCCAAGATCATAGAGTTCAACCTTTCACCAAGCAGCATCTTGTCAACAAGCCCACAGCACTAAGTGCCACATCCAGTCATTTCTTGAACACCTCCACAGATGGTGAGACTACCATCTCCCTGGGCAGTCCATTCCAATTCTTGACCATCCTTTCAGTAAAGAAATTCTTTCCGATGTCCAATCTGAACCTTCCCCAGTGCAGGTTGAGGCCATGTCCTCACGTTNAGACCTCCAATATCATAGAGTTCAACCTTTCACCAAGCAGCATCTTGTCAACAAGCCCACAGCACTAAGTGCCACATCCAGTCATTTCTTGAACACCTCCACAGATGGTGAGACTACCATCTCCCTGGGCAGTCCATTCCAATTCTTGACCATCCTTTCAGTAAAGAAATTCTTTCCGATGTCCAATCTGAACCTTCCCCAGTGCAGGTTGAGGCCATGTCCTCACGTTCTGTCGCTGGCTGCCTGGGAGAAGAGACCAAACCCCACCTGGTTACACCCTCCTTCAGGGAGTTGTAGAGAGTGATAAGGTTCCCCCTGAGCCTCCTTTTCTCCAAGCTAAACAATTCCTGTTCCCACAACTGCTTCTCACAGGACTTACTCTAGACCCTTCACCAGCTCCAGCGCCTTTCTCTGGACACACTCCAGCCACTCAGTGTCCTCTTGAAGAGAGGGATCCAGAACTGAACACAGCCCTCGAGGTGCAGCCTCACCAGTGCCGAGTACAGGGGGAGGAGGATAACTGCCCTGGTCCTGCTGGCCGCACTACTCCGGACACAGGCCAGGATGCCATTGGCCTTCTCGGCCAGCTGGGCACGTGTCTGATTCATGTTCAGCCAGCCATCAACCAGCACCCCCACGTCTTTTTCCGCTGGGCATCTTTCAAGCCACTCTTCCCCCTGCCTGCAGCACTGCATGGGGTTACTGTGACCCAAGTGCAGAACACAGCTCTTGGCCTTGCTGAACCTCATACCATTGGCCTTGTCTTATCAATCCATATTTCTTTGTCTCTTTCCCAATACTCTTTCTTTTCAAATACTCTTTATGAAGGCATCCATCTCATTTACATTTAGCTATCTAAAGTTAATTGTTTAGGCACTTATACAGCCAAGAAGGGAAAGGGGAGAGTGAGGAAAGAAAGAGGAAAACAACTATTCTTATCCTAAAAATGTGAATAAAATGGGTATCATGAGTCATTCTCTAATGGTTCTTTTCTATGTTAAGTGTTCTATGTCTTATGAATTACCTGTGGATTATTTGCATGTCCTACTGTTCTTTGATACTTTCAACCAGCCAAAAAAACCCCAAATTGCCCACAATAAAACAGGCATGGTGTCATTTTGAAGGCCTAATTCACTATGAATGCTGGTGTTTTTAATAGATAATCTAGGAAGTCAGTGTCATGTGAGTCAGAGCCCATGCATGGGTGAGAAAAGATTTTGCAGTCATAATGAAATGCAACAGGAAGGTGTATATAGGTTGGCTGTTCAGATGTGGGTAGATCTCTAAAGATTACTTCAAGATTAATTCTAATTATCTGTGCAGTGTTGAAATATCTCCAGAGAACCAAAAGCAAGTGATTTGCAGGTGTTAACTGCATGGAACTGCGATGCAAATGTACTCAATCTGTGTTGCAATCATTTTCCTTTTCTACATGAATAAGAAGAATGGAAAATGGGAAAATAGGGCACATTAACAAGTCTGGGTCTGGAGATTAGAATGATCTTTAAAGCTTCATAGTGAGATAACAAAAAATATCACTAACAACTTACCATTATAGCACATCTGTATCTTGATTCACTAAGGGACTTTATCAGATCTTAATTTTGGTAACAAAACAATATTATTTGTGCACCTTGTTATTCTGGTGCTGCTCTTTGCCTCCTGTGCTACTTACAACTCAAGCAGTAAAGCTAAAAATTATGTATTTGGAAAAATTGAATCTCTGAGTCACTCCAAGGTACTAAAGCAAATTAAATGAAAATTGGAAGAGCTAGAATTTTTTTCACATGAGTGAATAGTTTCTCACAGAATAAATACAAGGCTGTTTGAGTGGAAAAAACCCTGATTGCCAAAAGACAGGAGCAAAGCTGTTCTATTTTACATATAAATGAAACAGAATAAATAAAAAAAATTGTATTTAAGTCACAGAAACAAATTGAAATCTGGTTTAAAAAATGCAAACAAACATAACCAACAAAACCCTCAAAAGCAACTTTTGATCTAAATAACCTGCATCCTGTTCAGTTTGTTACAGTGAAGGATTCTGTATAAAGACCATGTAATATGCATCCAATCAAACTTCCTCTGAAATTAATAGAAAGATTCCCAGTTTCACTTGTTTTTGTTTAAGACTAAAGCTTTAGGGTTTTAGGTAAGACCTTATTCAAACTCTTCTAAAGAGAGTTAGAAACTGCTTTACCTTCCTGGTCTTTAGATTACATCTTCTAAAATACCGAGGTGATCTAAAATAGGAAGTGAAAAAATTGCATTTCTAAATGTCATAAATGTTTTATCTGTGATATGTATTTTACTCCTACCAACATTTTTTTTCCTTGACATTGATTGAGATCTTATTTCTACACTATTTTATAAGTTTTTATCCAGCACCTGTAGCAAATCAGTTACGACATGCTGCCATTTTCCCTGGACCAGTGCATTTGTCTCAGAGCATCTTTGTGACAGTTACATGTTTCTTTTGATCCATAACAGTAATGTTAGGAACATTCAAGTGTGTGATTGTATTTTTGCAGAGCCGAGTTGTGAGATTGATGCAGAGCTTTGTACATCTCTTTTACATTCTTTACTCTTTTTGTGTTGAGGGTGATGTCCAGCTGAGTTTTTGTGATTATGATTACGTTATCAGTATGCTGTAATTCTGCAGTGATTTGAAATTTAACAACATAGTGAGTGATTTGGAAGGAAGAAGGCGGCAGTGGTCCATTATCTCCCAGGCAGAGCAGTTCTTCTGAAGTAATTATTTCTTTTTTTTCCCAAATTTCCACCATGCCATAAACCTTTTACATCATGTTTTGCTGAATTATACTAATATATATCAAGTCATATGACACAAAATGCAAGCTAATGTGACAATTCATGGGGTAGCAGAATGAAACTTCCCAGAGTTTTGAGTTACCTTTTTTTTTAACTTTTAATCCACTGCCCCAAAACAAAGACTGGTCAAAACCACTTTGCCATAGTCTAGATCTGATGCATGTGTAAACTTCTTGTAAAAATTGCAAAGTTTCACTTGTCAACTCTTGCACGCTTTTTCATTGGAGCTTTATCCCCCTCTCATACTGTAAGATATTTACCTTTCAGTAAAAAGTACACATGGAAGATTTAATCTTCCAGTTTTAAAGCTGTACTGCAGAAATCATTTTCTCATTCTGCCTCTTAGACCTTTCTGCCAGAATTTGCATTTAGATTCAACAGTCAGTGAAATGAATCCAGAGCCTCAACATCACCAAATAGCATTTCCTATTGCTATCTTACTGTCTATGGGGCAAATTTTTTATTTCATCTGCACTTTTGAAAAGATCTTTGGCTTCTATCAGGTAGTATTTTGAAAGAAATTTTTTAAAATTTAATTATGTCTTTTTAACATATACTGAAACAGTGGAGACCAAACTGTAATCAGTTTGGTGAATACATTTCATTCCATCTTCACAGAGGGTCCAACCTGTGAATACATTTTATTCCATCTTCACAGAGGGTCCAAGATGCTTGCCATCTCCCACATTCCTAAGTTTTTTCTAGCAAGCAGCTACAGATTTGTCAGACTTCTCAGGCAGAAGGCAGTATTGTCCTCTTTTCTGTAATTCTTTGTATACTTCCCTATGTGTGAAGATACAACTTCCTCCTGAAATATCTTCAATTAAAGTTATCTAGAAGATGTCAGCAAAAGTAAACGAAGGAGACTTGAGCTAAACTAATGCATTTTTATAAACTGATAATGATGGGAAGAAGTTTATGAGAAAACAGAAGCTTAAGTCTTTTTTGAAGCACGCTGGATGAGAACAAGCTAAAAGTCTTTTCACGAATGTAGTTGCTCAGACTTGTTCAGATGAGGCATCTGAAATTTCTTTTTCAACCCCCTCAATCATGGAAGGTCTAGATTAGATATTAGGGAAAAATTCTTCATTGGAAGGGTAGTGAGACATTTGAACAGACTGCCCAGGGAAGTGGTAGAAACACCATCCCTGGAAGTACTCAAAAAACCAAGAAAGGCAAATGGTTGGACTCATTAGTGTCTGAATTCCCTTCAGCCAGTCAGAACACTAGGTATCATGTATTTCTCCCACAGATCTGATTTTTCAACACAATTGGAATTTTGGACAATCACTAAAAATAAGCCAAAAATAAACCCCCAAACCTTTTCTCCCCTTCTCCCCCACCATCTGGATGCTTCAGTGAGCTAATTATTATTATGTTTAAAATAGAAGGCCAGACATTTCCATTTTTATGAACTGTCTTGCTGCTGCTACTCAAGGTGTGTAATCTTCAAAGCTCTTTCCCTGTGAAATCAAAACAACCAATTTTCACTCCTCGAAAGTTGTAGAGCCTGCTACTTGTTGGGTTTTGAAACAGAAAAAATTCAATATCTAACAAAGTGTTTTGACCATTTGTAGCAATGGATATAAAGAAGGGAGGCTGGGTGGGGAGAGAAATATGGCTACTTAGGTTTAGGTTGAGCACTTGGGCCACGAAGCTTGAAGAAATCCAATTTTTCAGTTCATCTCTTCCCATTATTCAAAGGTCTCCTAGCTCTGCAATCTCTTTGGTTCATACTCCAGTGAAACCATGTTAAACTAAAAAATGCAAAGGCCGGAACCCAAAACAGGAGTTAGAGAAAAGGTTTATGAAAGCAGCCCGTGTTCTCAGGCATTGGCTTGGGCTGCACTCCTCTCCAGTGGTTTTAGTCTGTAATCTGCAGTGGCATGTTAGGTGTTTCCACAGAAGTGACACGGTGAAAATGCCATACTGAAATACTTTGTGTACATTTGTATGCTTCTGAAGCCTATCCATTGGAAACACGTAAATTAGGTTTCTTGTCTGTGTTTGTCAAGCATTAATGTAGGAACAGGCAATAAAGCGATATTAAGAAAACTCGGGGATGATTATGTTAATCAATAGGTGCCACAAGTTTAGACATCACTATTGCCCCCTGCATAGCTGTGTTTTTCCATCTTTGCAGCCTATGATATCGAGACCAAACCATCTTTAAAACACTCCCACAATCAAGGAAAAAGGCAGAGGGAAAGGCAGCCTCCACAATTTCAAGCTGGAGTGTAAGTCCGTTTTGGGATATTACTGGACCGCCCCTGCACCTATATGACTCTTCATAGTGTACAGCTGTTTCTTTAAATTTCCTGATTAGGTTTTTTAATATATCATAAGGCCTGATTGTTCTCCAATGAAATCAGTGAAAATATTGATATTGATTCCACTGGAGACATGTCAAGCTCATACACAGTTTCTCCTTCAAGTCCTAGAGAAATTTAATTAAAGGGCAAGTTAGCAGCAAGGGAACTTGAGAGGACAAGCAGACTTGATGAGCTTACGATTGGAGATCAAATGGGTTTGCACCAATAGCACAATAATTTCTCCAAGTAAATTATAATATACTTCCTACATTCAACTCTGGGCCAGATGATGGCACCTTTTTGCCTTCCTGGATGTGAACTTTGCAGTCAATGCTCTATTTTCTTGTAAGAGTAAAAATATTTCATGGTAATACCTCAATATAATGTTAATTTCTACTGAATCACTTAGTTTTGGTGAGACTTTAAAATCTTACAGAATAAAGTTGTTAGAAACTTTTAATGGCTTTTACAAGACCTAATAAACTGCTTGGCTTTTAGGTTTTTTTTTTTTTTTTAAAAGGGTTTTTTTTTTCGTTTCTATATTCCACTTAAATGCAGCAAGGTAAGCCTGCTTCTTAGCCATTCAACTTGCTACATATCAGCCTGTGAATTCAAACAGCAGGAGTAGCAATGCTGTTAGAAATAGTTACACAAACTCTTTCTGTGAAGGAGATATTTTCAATGCAGATTTAATGAAATGCCTACTTTGAACTGGGATTTGCAAGGAATGTGCAAATGGCTTGAGCAGCCTTCATCTGCGCACGATTATGTTTGGTAGGCTTGTAGGTGACTTGCCTGTTAGCATGTGTGTAGCTTTAAGTGTACAGGGGTAATTTAGCAGGCAAAGAATTTAAAAATGTAGGTGCTTATCAACTGGGCTGGCAGAACTGCTCCATTAGCACATCTGGTAGAGCTGCTGCTTTGAGATGTGACGTAGAGATGGATGAGCTCCAGAGTAACCCCACTTCCCACAGGCTGCACGAGCCAGCAGGACTGCCTGCCAAGCCCACTAGGTTCATTAAGCTCAGTAGAAGCCTGCAGGAAAAACCAATTTTAAAAATAGCTTTCAAAGGCTCCCTGGGTTTAAAAGTTCTGGATTCTTTTCCATTGCACCATGCAGAGAAATCTTTTCTTCTAAAGCACAATTTACATCCCCTGAATAAGACAGAGAAAATACCTTTTTGGTCTGTTTGATGCACATGGCCTGGCACTTCTGTTGGAAGTAATTTACCCTATTTTTCAGCTTTGGTCACCTAATCTTTGATGGGAGACTTATGGGTGACCGAAAGGTGGTCATTTTGTTAAAAAAATCTCTTTCCCTCTGCAGTTCCAGAAATGCTTCATTTCCACGTCTTAAAATGCGAGGCTGGATTTCCAGGGGTATACTTTCTCACCACAATATTTTTGGAGGTGCTGAGAGCTCGGGATTTTATTGTTGTTGATGCTGTGGTGTTGGGGATGGGAAAGAGGTTATCAGCCTGGTGCCAGGAAAAAAAATCTCTCTTCAAATTCACAAAATTTGTCATCTAAGGTATGCAGATCTTTTCTGCTTTCTTATTCTATTATCCACGTTGACTACTAAATTCTTCCTGTTCTTCCCCTGAAATGAGGTAAATATTTAGACTTTCTTAGACTAAGTATGGATGTGATCTTGTTGTGCTGAGTACCCTTTTATTTTTATTTCCAGGAGGATGCAATTCTATAAATTGCACAGCTTCTTCACAGCAAAGCAAAATGTCATTGAACACCTCAGGTAATGAAAGATTAAAATCTTATTAATAGTTCTAGACCTCACTCTCAATACTACATTGACAGTCTGTGCTATAGGAATTGTTCATGCATATCAGAAAAATGATGGCTGAAATTTTTTAAATATACAGGTTCAGCTAGAACTCAGTAAATAATATTCCAGTGTGTAAATTCAGTATTTTAACACTGGGGTGCTGTTGTATGCTGGCACGCTGTTGCTAACCACCCCCCACTACTTTCTTTTTAAAAAACTATCTTTTGTGGTATCTTTTAGGTTTATTTTCTTCTTAGTATTTGAGTTTGCTAAATAGGGAAAAAGTTGATTTTTAAAATCTAATTGATTTTAAGATAAAATTTTCCTCTAACACATTGCACATTCATAAAAGTTATGCGATGCAAGCTTTTTATGAACTTCAGTGAAAAGATATATGTCTGGCCAATGAAACACTAAGTAAGTAATGCAAATAAATTGAGATGACCTATGACACAGCTGTCATATGAAATGGGGTCGCAGTCAAATGAGGGGTTTAAAGAAATCTGAGGGGTTTAAAGAAATTTTAAAAAAGTCGTGTATGGCAATATTGAACCTTGTCATGCAACAGAGATCCTTGGGTTTATTGACCTCAAGAGCAGCAAAATAAGTTGTTGATGAGAAGTACCAGATACAGGGTTTAGAAAACTGCACACTTGTAAATTTCAGTTCTTTACTCCAAGTTTCAGTGAACAATTGTGAGTAAAAAGCTTGGTTCTTCTAAAGTTAATTAGAGAAAGGAAAGAAAGGAAAGAAAGATGGAAAGAAAGATGAAAAGAAAGATGGAAAGAAAGAAAGAAAAAGAAAGAGAATGATCTACTTTCAGGCAAGTATAACTGTATATAAAGACAAAATTAAGAAATTAAGAATATATGTAAAAGAACAAGTCACTTATGAAAAATATGACTCACAGAGTTTGCAGCACTACTGGAAGGTGCTGAGATGTTGTAATGATGACTCTGGCAGAAGAAAATGTATAGGACAGAACAGAATGGATGTTCAAAGCTGTGTGTGGGAAATGAATCACGTGATGCCCATTAGTGTCGCTGAGAATTTTGCTGTGAAAGCCCCATGCATTTTTGAAAATGTACTTTTAAATGTTTAATACAACACTTATAAGCAAAATTTAGCACAGGCGCAGGGAATCTGCTAATTCTCTGTACCTTCTCTGTCCTTACACTTTTGTTAGCAGGAATTAAGTCTTCATCACCAGGCCAGACCTTTTGTCTCATCATGCTTATTTAAGGTTGATGGATTTGGCTGAACTTTGGATGCTTTAAAATAGGATTGAATGTCAGAACAAGTTTGTGCTAGCAAAGTTATTGTTTCATCCCTGGGAGCTTCTGCTAAAATATCAAATTTTAAAAGTGTTCCTGTCTTACAAAAGAGTTTGACAGCTGTCAGGTCAGACACTGAGAGTGCGAGGAGTGAAATCAAAGCTATCTTCCTGTTCTTTCTCCCTAGATTCTGTCTGATTAAATGACTCTACCCAGATATGCAAGTAGTTCACAGAAGAATCTCTTCTTGTAGCACATTTTTTTAGTCAAAGTGAAAAAAAAATTGGACTTCCAGAATTCTCAGTTTTGTGCTATAAACCAAATCTCACTTCTTAGCTCAGCATGCTGTGAGGAACGATGTCATCTTAGGTAAGCACAAGTCTTCACCAAGCTCCATGAAATCTGATGCTTACGTTTGTGAAATGTAAACCCCACTGGAATCAGCTGGGCTTTTAAAGGATGACACAATTTACTAACATGCTGCACCTTGTGGGATTAAAGTCAGTTTATAGGTAAAAAAATATTGGATGAGATACATTCCTCTTTATTGACAGGAAAGGAAGTATTTAAGCAGACTGGATGGACTAGGAGATATGTGGCTGACAAGGCTTGAATTAATTAACTTGCCCTACCTGGAAAGAAAGGGAGGAGGCAACAACCATAAGAAGGGTTTATCTTCCAGATTTGGAGCATGGGAGTGATCCGAAAAGAAAAAAGCTATCAGAAAGGGTCTCTCATTAAATAGACAAAACCAATATTATATCACCTCTATGAAGGTGTAAAGGCCAAGGAAGCGAAAAAACTGTAGGTAAAGAGTCCTGTTAAAAGAATTAACATTATGATCAGGTAGGACTCCTTGGTACTGCCACTGTTATGCTCTGTCCCTGGAATTGTTCAAGACAAGGCTGGATGGGGCTTTGAGAAATCTGTTCTAGTGGAAGGTGTCCCTGCCCATGGCAGTAGGGTTGGAACTGGATGGTCTGTAAAGGTTCTGTTCAAACCTAACCATTCTGTGATTCTATGACTGGGAGAGGACACTGGTGACAAGTTGTTTCCTGTGTGCCAAGATAAAGCCAGGCATATCAAAGCACGTCTACTAGTTGAACTGTAGAGGAAATTTTGTTACTTATTGTGCCCATTGTGAAGTAGCTCAGGTGAGAACTAACAACGAACAGATTTGACGATAGAGGAAGAAGATTTCTGTCAGGTGCCTTTGCTGTAGAGGGGAAGGTTGGAGGGATTCAAATCTGATTGGATCTACTTTAATATTCAATAAAAAACCAATTTATTTTATACCAGCAAGAAGGGGATTAAAAAAAAAAAAAAAAAGAAAAAAAAAGAAGCTGTTCATGATTTATTTACCCAGGGTATTTTATTCTGAAGAGCATGGTGGATTTAATAATTTTAATTCAACTCTGGCGGGAAGGGTAAATATTAAAAGATTGCAAATAATTATGAAAGAAATTAATACTGTATTGATGAAATATAAATATATAGTTAGAAACTGAATGCAATGGTGACTGTAAGCAGAAAAAGTTGCTGTTATGGTGAGTAGGAAGTTTATTGTTGAACAGAAAATTTATTCAGTCTTTAAAGTTATAAAATCAGTCTTAAAATATTGAAAGAATAAGGATACCGTACAAAGATACCTTATAATCATTGAGATCCTGAGCTACATGTCACAGGTTGTTGGAAAGATATAGAATTAAAAATTAATAGATGATCTTCAATTTCTTGACAAAAAAAGATCACCAGTCTTCTGCCTGAAGGATTAAGGGAGAGAAGCAATGGTCTTTTACAGTTGATGCAACCAGTAACACAGAGGGACTAAAACAGCTGGGAAAGTGGGGCTCTGAGTGTGAACCAATGTGACACCACATAAGTTCATCTGCTGTGTCCATTCTCAAAAGGTAAGTGGCTGTCTGACGTCTGGGAAAATTAACATTAAAAAAAAAAAAGGGAAAGGCTGCAAGAAGATCCATCAAAAGTAAAATTGAGCAGGAGCTGTCACGTGCCAGAAAACTGTGCACAGTATGAAGAGAGGATTGATAACAGCATGATTAGCACAGAGAAATTTTTCATGGAACAAGTGGAAAGCACTGCAGCTGAAGATGAATGGGTTACTACTCTGGAAACAAATAGAGCATTTATTAATTAAATCAGAAACAGGTGCAGTGGAAAGTATGGTAGTCAAAACCATAATTAGCTTTGGCAGAACAGCCGGACACACTGTTTAAGATACTCTGGATAGAAGAATAGCTTCTTCCGCAAAGCCAAACACATCACGCAAAAGTGCCAGTAGTTAACAAATTAGCAAGGGAAGAGGAAGAGAAGAATGTCTTTCAAGTGTATTAGAAGGATGAAGAAAGCACAAATGAATCAACATGTGTCAGATCTTCAGGTTCATCAGAACAACACTGAACTGAAATAGTTAAGAAAATGTTAGGAGATCTCTTCCAGGGAAAAGAAAGATTCCTAAAAGAGCAGAGAATTGAGCTGAAAAAAAAAATCACAGTCATCCCAAACTATTCCTATCCTTAGGATTATAGAGTAAGAAAGAGAGAGAACACAAAAATGAACACAAGTAATGACTGAGAGTAGGAAGACATGTTTGGCCAACAAACCATCAGTACCCCTTTCTTGTAGGAAAAAAGTAAGTAGGCTTAATTTATTTATGTCAGAAAACAAACAAACAAACAAAAACCCACAAACAAAAACAAACAAAACCCAAACAAACAAAAAAACCCGAACAAACAAAAAAACCCCACCAAAACAATAAAAGACGACCAGAAAATCCAAGCAGTTCTGAAAACTGCTAGAACTCAAATTCAAAGCTAAAAAATCAATTGGAATTGTGTCCCACATTATCTGAGGAAGATGGTCAAGCAGACCACAGGCTGCCTGCACAGGGAATAAGCAAAAAAAAAGTTAAAATATCCATAGAGGGTAGGCTGACCTATCCTGATGACTGACAAAATGGAGAGGGTAAAATGATGCTTCACAAACATGTCCAGCAAATGTGTGATTCAAATCTTATTATGGAGTTGAAAGAACTTCTTTCTTTAATCCCAAGAAACACAGTAAGACTTGGATGTCTCGCCATCAAATATTTGTCCTTTCTGAAATCTTCAACAACATTCCTTTACCTTTTCTTTAAAGAAACTCTTTTAATCTGTTTTTTTTTCTCACTTATTATAGTATTTTTGATATGATAGCAGCTTCCATTAGTCATCAAATCCAGATAATCCAGAATAATATTGATATTTTTGTATTGCATTTTATGTTTTGATCAATGTTGACTCAGGATGGCCATTAAAATTTTTCAATCACCATCTTTTTCAAAGACAAAACAGCATATAATTGCTTTAAAAAGTGTGTAGATACATTTGCATATATGTATATTTACTAAAGTTATAAGGAAAAAATACTTTCTCTGCAGTCAGGTCAGAAGATAAAATAGGTAGATTGTATGAGGCTGACAACATAAGTAGCAAAATTTGAAGAAGCACATCACAAATGTCATAAGACCTGATTTAAAACTATCATATTGAAACTATAGTATTTTAGCAAGAATATTAATAAGATTCTATTTATTTTACTTTTTTTCCAGCATTAAAACTTTGGAGGGATGGCTTATAATGAAAAGGTTTCTCTAGGAATTCAATGAATAGAAAGGTATCAAAATGGTAATATCATATTAAATGTTGATATGAAATACATTTCCAGAGTCAAAAGCATGCAACCTGAGTCTTCAGGCTAGGGTCAGTACATTTTTCTGACAATTTTCAAGGCTGATTTAATGTTCCTACAAGAAGGAATAACAATGAATGTCTCTGTTAACACCTAATACAACTCTAAGCATGTCTATTTGTGAGGTGAGATGCTTCCATAAGCTTCAGCAAACTCAAACAGTTGACTTTATCTGTTTATGTAGTCAACAGTAAGCTCTATTCCCTTCCTTCCTGCCAAACTTGACTACTAATTGCTTTCTGAACATTTACACATTGTCAGAAGTTGTATGAGACCGAAGATGGAGCAATTATTTTCTACAGGTTATTTTTGAAGAAACCTTACAGAGAAATGTCAGCCATTAAGGCAGCACGGAAAATGTTTTCAGAACCACAGGGACTGCTGAAAAAAATGCCTGAAAGGCACACAGTTATGTCAAGTCCAGAAGCTCAAAGGCTTTGGATAACATTTAAAAACGAGAAAGAAGCAAATAAAAAGCTTTTGGGACTCTTTGAATACACATATGAGAGACACAGTGACCACATAAAATGCTATTTATAAAAGTAGATTCATCTTATGAATGAGCTGGTCAAACTGTGGTATGTGGTACTGAAGTTATGCTAAAGAGCCATTTGCTATTTTAACTCCGTAATTTATTGTGAGCCCATAATCCATTCTTAATCCATTCTGAGACCAATAAAAATGAGTAACAGAACCTGAACAAGAAAGCACCAGTAGGAATTTATGACTCAAGCAACTTCAGCCTACAGAACTCACTGCAGTCCTTCAATGGGTTTTTGTGGTCCCCACAACATACTGGGGCACCCATAGAGAGAGATTAGAGCAGATGCTGGGTCATGTAATCCAGAAGAAAAAACAAGCCCACAGGATTAAGTGGAAACACAGTTTCATAACTGTTTTGGAAGGAAAAAAATGTCCTTTATCCAAATAAAAATTATATATCCAAATAGCTTCCCCGTCCTAGGGAAGACGGAAAATCTCTGTCAAGAGAAACCCTTACATAGTCAAAGAATAGAGGTGGTTATTTTTAACCAAATCTAATCTCTTGTATCTTATTTATCACATAAAAATATTAATATAATTTTAATTTTGTTTTAATTATTTAATTGTCACATAAAATTAAAATTGCTATTGATATTTAAGAAGAAGACCAGGGACTTGCTTAGATTATTTTCTAAGAATTTATATAGTATCCACTCTGAATTTCCATCTGAGCCACAACTGCAAAATAAAAGACCATTTGTGTGCACCTTGTGCACATGTTTTCAAAGGCAATTTCAGTGCATTATGTGAATAAGAAGTCCTGCAGTTCCACAGGTTTCTTATGTTGCCAACAGAGCAAAATGTATTGAAAAGAGATGTGAATCATAACTCCCTGGTGAATGACATTCAAACACTGGCACCATTTATGAAA
Organism: Pachycephala philippinensis; assembly: GCA_013397055.1. Lineage (NCBI taxonomy): Eukaryota > Metazoa > Chordata > Aves > Passeriformes > Pachycephala > Pachycephala philippinensis. The sequence goes on along the minus strand of VWZT01015540.1, from coordinate 12,712 downwards.
TGATGACTGTAAGTTTCAGCACTTTTTTAACCACAGGAACCTGGCCTTTATCACTTTCATAAATGTGTACTATGGTCTTACCATTAATATTTCAAAAAGAGGGATTTTTCACTCAAACATACTCATTCTGATTTTGAAGGAAGATGGGTGTTCAAAATTTCAGACAGTGAAACAAAACTTAAAATATTAAATCAATTGATCTCAAACCTTTATTTTTGCTGTATTTAAAGAATTCAGTGGACAATTCATCAGGGAGAAAACTGCTGATCCTTGTGATAACATTCCCATAGCTGAAAATATCCTCAGTCTTAGCTTACATCTTAATTATAAAAAATAGAGGGTTCAAATGCAGATGGGCTAAGAAAAGCGGTGGGTCAAGTAAATAATGAAGAGTATTTATGTATGGAATTAATATGAATGGAGAACAACAGAATGAGAATTTATGTTTTGTGTTTCAGATCAGTTTTCACACTACACACATAAAGGTAAGGGTGAGGGAAAATGCTTTATGTCCAGTAATGCCTTTCTCAGTCAAACAGTTTCAGACTAAATTAGAAGTCAGACATCAAATTTCATAGATATAAATCAAAGGTAGGTCTAACGATCTTATAAACTGCAACTAAAAAAAAGTACAAGTGACTGGAAATGGGGTTGCTGTAATTGTGATGAAATCTTTTTTTTTGTTCTGAAGTTGTTTGGCAGTGTGCATAAATTTGTCTAGGAGTTCTACGCCCTTTCCTTTGGGGGCCACCAGCAGCCTGCATAAAGAGCATTAACAAATTAGTACTGCTCTGGAAGTCTCAACCAAAAGTCTAACCAAAAGTCCAACCAAAAGTTCTAAGAGAACTTTTAAAACATTTTTAGGGCTGAGGCATCATAGTATAGCTCTGGAAGAAAATCAGGGGGGGTTGGTGGTGATGCTGGCAATTGGACTGGTGCTATGTGTTTTTCTTCTTGCCATTCAAGACCTGTAGAAACCTTTCACTCACCCCAACCTGACCAAGAGGGTCAGTGGATCCTGACGTGTATTAGGAACAGCATTGCCAGAAGGCTGAGGAGGCGAACCTTTCCTTCTGCTGATGAGGCCTCATCTGAAGTATTTTGTCAAGTTCTGGGTTTCTCAGTATAAGACGTGGAGTTTCTTGATCCTCTAACACAGATATGCAAAGATGATTGGAGACTGAAGCACTTCATTTATGAGGAAAATCTGAGGGAACTTGTCCTGTTTAGCCTGGGAAAGAGGACGGAGGAAGACTCTTCCAGTGGTGCCAAGCAATAGGACAGAGGCAACAGGCAGAAAATGATGCTCAGGAAGTTCCATCTGAATTTGAGGAAGAACTTTTTTATCGTGCTGGTGACAGTGCACTGGAACAGATTGACCAGAGAGGTTGTGAAGTCTCGCTTGCTGGAGATATTCAAAAGGTGCCTGGAAAAATTCCTGAGTACGCTCTACAGGATTTTGCTTGAGCAGGAGGTTGGACCAGATGACCTCCAGTGGTTCCTTCCAACCTTAACTGTTCTGGGATTCTGTGAATTCTGTGACTGTCATATACAGAAATCTCTCTAAACTTAAATGTCAGCTACAACGCTGACAGGATATTCAAAGCACTTTGACCTGCATGGGAATTAGGTAACTGTCTAACAGGGTTTTTAAAGCCTGTCACTAGATTCACTAGAACTGTTCTCTTTCCCAAGGCACTAGTGGAGCTGCAGAGGGGTAAATAAACATAAAAGAGACAAGAGCTAGTTTGCTTCATTATAAAATATGGCACAGCCTGGCAGGATAATGAATATGTTATTGTTTCATCAAGAACAACCAAGTGCACCTGATTTAAAGGGGATGGAGGGGAATAGGGGAAGAAGCAGCTTTTTATAATATTAAGCCTGTGAGAGTTTTTTCCTTGTAAAAGTCATTTCTTCATTAAAACTGTAATTGAAATGGGACGTGCTGTTCAACAAGTTCAGTGTTTTATATATGCTATAGAAATCCCACGACGTATCTAAAAATGAAATTCATATTAATCACTGACGTCCTAATCCTCCTGATATAAGATCTATATTCAGGGATATGTTCTCTCCTGAAACACCAGAATCAATTCTTTAAATGAGATTTTAGATTAGCTCTTTAGATAGTCTACTCATAGGCTCATCCATATGAAATTTGTTATGTGCTTTCACAGCATCTGGGGATAAAGAGCTGCTCACAGTGCCAGTATTTGTCATGCATGGTTAGAAAACGAAGGTACCATTCATACACTTCACTTTGTAGTTCTTCTGAAAACATCAATCACAATCTGCCACCCTTTCCTACAGTGATTTGGACAAGTCACTGTTCTGAACACAGTATAAACCTCAAGGTCATTTTCCCCTAATTATTTTGGTCTACACTAGAAACTTCAAAAAAAGTTCATGAAAAGTCTTGTGAAAAAGACAGGCTTTTAAAAAGAGACATTTTACTATCTGACATCTTTACTTCCTACACATTGCTCTTTATTTGCTCTTTTGACTGCATTTTACATCAAGGTGCAGATTCCAGTAATAAATCTGCATGAGAATGCCATCAAAACTACCATGTATATGTGTTTCACTATAAGCAGTAAAGGTACTGGAGCCTACCTAATTTTCTAATACTTTTATCTTTCAGTCCACATTCTTCTGAAAGGAATTTTTGACACTGACACTGCCAAATGCATCCCTTGGGGAGCGTAGGACTGCCAAAACCTTGTTACCTGCTCTTCTTTCAATTTGGGACTCGTCAGCCTCATGCCTTATTTCAGGCTCTGTCTAGGGTTAAGCCTCTGCTTAGGGTTAGGGTTCAGAAAAATACAAAGCCCAGAGCAAAAGGGACACTGACACAGCCAAAGGCATCTATTGGGGAGCGCAGGACTGCCATCACCTTGCTCCCTGCTCTTCTTTCACTTTGGGACTCTCCTCAGCCTCATGCCATATTTCAGGCTCAACTTAGGGTTAAGCCTCAGCTTAGGGTTAGGGTTCAGAAAAATACAAAGCCCAGAGCAAAAGGGACACTGACACAGCCAAAGGCATCTATTGGGGAGCGCAGGACTGCCATCACCTTGTTCCCTGCTCTTCTTTCACTTTGGGACTCTCCTCAGCCTCATGCCATATTTCAGGCTCAACTAAGGGTTAAGCCTCAGCTTAGGGTTAGGGTTCAGAAAACTACAAAGCCCAGAGCTCCAGGGACACTGACAACGCCAAAGGCATCTCTTGGGTAGCACAGGATTGCCAAAACCTTGCCCAAATCTCTTCTTTCTTTTTGAGACTCTCCTCAGTCTCATTTATTATTTCAGGCGCCGCCAAGGGGTAAGCATCCGCTTAGGGTTATGCCTAGGGTTAGGGTTCAGAAAAATACAAAGCCCAGAGCTCCAGGGACACTAACACTGCCAAAGGCATCCCTTGGGGAGTGCGGGACTGCAATCACCGTGCACCCCGCTCTTCATTCTATTTGGGACTCACTCCAGCCTGATGTCTTATTTCAGGCTCTGCCTAGTGTTGCGCCTCCACTTAGGGTTACACCTAGGTTTACGGTTCAGAAGACTACAAAGCCCAGAGCAAAAGCGAAACTTACACTGCCAAAAGCATCCCTTGGGGAGCGCAGGATTGCCACAAGCTTTTTCCCTGCTTTTCGTTCTATTTGGGATTCTCCTCAGCCTCATGCCTTATTTCAGGCTCTGCCTAGGGTTAAGCCTCCGCTTAGGGTTAGGGTTACGCCTAGGGTCAGGGTTCAGAAAAATACAAAGCCCAGAGCTCCAGGAACAGTGACAACACCAAACACATCCCTTGGGTAGCGCAGGACTGCCAAAACCTTGCTCCCAGCTCTTCTTTCAATTTGGGACTCTCGACAGCCTCATGCCTTATTTCAGGCTCCGCCGAGGGGTAAGCAAAAGGTCAGGGTTATCGTACAGAAAACTACAAAGCCCAGAGCAAAAGGGACACTGACACTGCCAAAGGCATCCCTTGGGGAGCACAGGACTGCCATCACCTGTACACCAGGGCAACATAGTTCCAATGTTGCCTTACACCGGGCCAACATAGTTTGCAGTATAACATTGCGGCACCATCTGCAGTAATCACTCATGGGAAGAGCTACAACAGCTCACCGACCTTATGGGCAAGAGCTACAGCGGCTCACCATCCCTCTTAGAGGCACGGTCACCCATAAAGCAGTCCAATCCCAGACTTGCTTGGGCAAGAGCTACAGCGGCTCACCGTCCTTCCCAGAGGCACGGGCGCCCAAGGCAGTCCAATCCTGGACTTACATGCGTAGGCTACTAACAGCTCTCCTGGGCACACCCCCGCCCAGGGATTACGCGCCGGCCGGCTTTTCCACTTCCCCCAAGTGGATTGCAGTCCATGAGGCTTATACTGTCGGAGGCTTTCAAGAGCTTCTAAGGCTCAGCCACCTATCGCCGCGATACTTGCAAACACGGGGCACCAGACATCAGAGTCCAAAAAGTCCAGCATGGCATAGGGTAGCAGGCATTAGGAACCAGAGGCAGGCAGTGGCAGAGGAGGGTGGCAGGCAGAGGTAGGCATCAACAGGCACAAGCCGGCATCCACTGGCATCAGCAAGCAGTGGCAGACATCCACAGGCACCAGCTCAGCAGCCACCTGAGCAGCTCCAACTCAGCCCAGTATCTGCTGCTCTGTGATCCTACAGCACAGCCCTTATACCCATCATCCCTTGGGCTACTCATGTGCTTCTTGTTGTAGGAATCACCACACCTGCATTCAATGCTTGGCCTTCCCTCCTCCCAGGGACACAGCCACAAGCCATGAGGCCAAGGCTGCCTACAGCCCACTCTTGTAACCCCACAGACCCAGTACTGATCCCTGGGAAATGCCACTGACTACAGGCCTCCATCTGGATTCTCGTCTGCCGATCACAAACCTCTGATCTCTGCCATTCAGACAGTTCTTGATTCACCTCACTGTCTGTTAATCTAACCCACATTTCCTGAGCTTACCTGCAAGGATTTTATGGCTGGCAGTGTTAAAAGCCGTGCCAAAGTCAAGGTAGACAACAGCCACTGCTCTCTTTGACCCATCCTGCCATACCGTCATAGAAGACTCTACGTTTGGTGAAGCATGATTGATGCTGATCTTCCATTTAAAATCTCCCTAATTTAGGTTTTCCTCCCTCTAGAGAACAGTTTTCTGAACTTTGTCATGCTTGCAGAAGATAATGCATGTTCTTGGAGATGCTTTCCAGACTGTAACATTCTGGTGTGTCTACAGCAACCTGAAAGTGTAACTTATGAGCATTAGCAACATCCTCTAGTCAATCTCTCTTGAGATCTTTGAGGAAGAAGTTTAACAGCCCTGATTAAAGTGTCCATCTACCACATGTTCTTGGCAGGTGAGCTTGAAAAATGTGCTACAGAAAAGATAACATAAGGAATGCTTTAAATTGACCTACACTTCTAATCAATTTGCCTGTTAACTCTCAATGTAGCGACTTTAGATCGTTAAGTGTTTATATACAATTACCTTATTAGAACCATTCAGCATGGGTGTGGGAGGGTTTGTGATTAAATGCATGCAGTGCACCTTTGATGAGCTTTATCACTTTGCTTGCAAGTACCCATTACTTCATTTCCTGTGGTAGGAGCAGTTCATGTTTTCTCTCTTTTAATTCATTAAGCTGTTTTCTAGCAATATTTTTATACTCTGTGCAGAAGAATTGAGAACTGGAATCTTTTAATTGTGACAAGATTTTGCACATCAGGCCAGAATAGAGAATTTAGACTTCAAAATCCACAAGGGGTTTGGAATTGCACTGAATGTTTCGGGCTTTGTTCCATGGGGTGTCATGACACAAAAGGTTATATATAAAATCTCATCTTGTGTAGCAATTTCAGCTCTTTAATCCTTGTTACTAGTTCATTTCTGTAGCTTTCTTCGATAAATTAATCATCTCCACAAGTTCAGACTGGGACTAAAATACCCGAAGACCTTTCTATGGTCCACTGTAGCCCACAACATTTACAGTTAAGGAGGCTAATGCTGGTGATACCAATGTTTATCTTAACAGTATTTGTATGCTTTTAATGAGAGATTTTATATGACTTTTTCACTGGTTTTAATGCTCTAACAGTTTTCTATTTTCTTGCTGTTCAAATAAATTTGATCTCTTCTTCTGCCTCAGTAATGTTACCCAAGTTATCATTTTTTTTGTAATTAATTTGTTTTAGGTTATTAATTTTACTTGCAGTCAATTTTTTTTCTAACTGTAAAAAAAAAATTTCCTACATTTATTTCACACATCTAAAAAACATCATTGCACTTGGAGGAATTTAATTCCTTTTAATTGTGATAATGAAGTGATAGATGTGTGATAGTAAAGCAATATTAGTGAGATCAAGCCTTTTTCTCCTGGCATCAACCCCATATACTTGCAGGTAACCAGTGCTGAGAGGGCTACTGCTGACTGTAGTTGCTGTAATGAATTCTGTATTCTTATGCTCTCTTTAGGTAAATAATTTTTTAAGAAAGCCCAGTGTCTCCTGGTACTGGAAATTAAGTTATATCAAATGTTGGAGTTAAGAACATGGTGTGTTTTGTTTTGTTTTATAAATATGATTTAGGTCTCTTTACAGAAAAGTGTTGTCCTCTGGGGGATGATTTCTCACCGATTCTGATAAACCAAGAGGCGTAACTGACAAAGGAAAAAAAATAATCTTTTGTGCTCAATGAAGGAATTCTACTTGATGGTGCTGGTACTAATGGATTAAAAAACCCAGCTTATCAAAAAGTTTATATTTTATAAAATTCTTAGTATAGAGCAAATTATAAACTTAAGACTTTTAGAATTCCAAATGTAGGTGTTCTAACATTAACATAACACAGAAATGTGTTCATAAGAAGGGATTCTGTGATAACTTGATATATATTTTATCAGGAACTTCAAATTGGAACTAAATGTAATAAGCTCATGTATTAAGGGCTGTCATTATTCACTCACTTAAAAAAAACATACTTCGTGAGATAAATTTCTTATCAAAACAAACAAACAAACCAACAGGGAAGTATTCACATATTCCCTCTGAGGGATCTCATGAGACAAAATAATGGAAATATAAATAAATGACTGTATAAAGTTTAAGTTCTAAAAAATACTGTCATTAGCTCTCAACAGCAGTATCTATGAGGCTCTACATCAAAGTTTTTTAGATGGCCTCACTGCCTTAATAGATCATGAGGCTGTAAGGAAGTGAAAAAATACTTCAGCGTTAACCAACACGGGAATTGGCACCTGGAATTTTCCACTACTGTACAACAATTCAAGATCACAAAATTTAGTTTACCTAGATAAATGAATTTTTTTTTTCCTGTATTTGTAGCTATTCATAGCTCTAAAAGTGAGAAAAAAATCTGCACAGTAGTTCCCAGTTCAGCCATTAGAGAAGAGATTGCAGCATAAGAATAATCCTGATTAATAAGATTCTTCAAATACTATTCTTAAAAATTACTTATCATGTTATGCAGATCAAGTCTAGCAAAGAAGTTGATCAGAAAAGGCCAAAAAACATCTATCAAACATTCTTTAGAAAGTAAGCAAGAGTTGAGATGTAATTTTGAAACTTAACTTTAGTCTCCAGTTTTTGAAAACACTGCCTGAGACGGGGAAGGCTGGCAAAGAGATTGCCTTTATTAAAATTGCCACTTGTGTCTTTTTAAAATGGTCCCTAGTGAACTTCTCTTATGCAACACAGTCAAAAAGTGAAACTTGGGAAAGATCACAAAGAAAATTTAAATCCTCATAAATCAAAAATTGAAAGTAATCTGCTGAAGGACTAATGAAGCAAATAGACTGTGGTTTGTTCTATTTTTATCACAATAGCTAATCAGAATCCTAAACATTAGAGCAAAATAGCCATATTTCAACAATCCATGAATGTCTATATCTTCCCTTCCCTCCAAAATAATGTATTTCCCTATTGAGATGCCTTTTTAGTATACACAGCAGAAAAAATACAGACTGTAAATAAATTGTGAGGCTTTCTCATGTTTTTATTTCTGTTAGCCTTCTACTACCTTGTATGGACTGGTTGTTTACATACTTGTGGTTCAAAAGCAAATCAGGTTGAGTGAGGTAACATCAGTAAAAGAAGCAGATATTAAACATGCTAATTATACCAAAGTTAAGAACTGTCAAATTGGTATTTGGAGGTTGCTTGGCAATTTTTGAAAATATATCCTAGAGCTACAGGGTATAAAAATACCCACATCAGTATGGCCATTCTTTTGACATTGATTTTCAAAATACATGTCAAGCAATTTTCACTGTATACTGTACAAATGTCAGTCAGTGGTAGAAAGATGGCCACAAGGCAGGACTGTTAAAATATAGCATAGTATCAAAATCCCAGCTTTGGTGGAAAAAAGTTCAGCAACAGAAGTTAGGATTCTAATAAAGATCAAGCGAATCATAATTAAAGGGGTAAATTTGACTCTTTCCCCTCCCTGCCTCAGCTCATACTACCCCCTTAAATTTGAAATACAGATTTGGTGACAATATTGAACTAACAACCGCAATCAGTCTCCTATGTTCTATCTCCTCCCCTGTACTTTTCTACTTATGGAAAGAATATGTCGATGTAAATCCACCAAATGTTTTTTCCTGTGTTGTCAATCAGAGGGAAAAAGGCAGTTCTGAAGAATCTGACCTTACAAAATATCAATATTTGGTTGTGGTAGGCAAACAAGATCAAGGTCTTTAGAGATGTAGATTCAAACGTATTTCAATCTAAGATGCAGTAAATTTTCTTTGTGGTTTGTAGAGGTATATGAAGGTTTATTTTGTCAAAAATTATAGCCTTTGATCAAGATTAAATTAAAACTAGAAAATTATGAATTTATAGTGAAAGCAAACTAGAAAAATATTTTTCTTTTTTTTTAAATTTTCAACCCATGCCATGTTAGTCTCTAGACAGAACTTTCAATTTTCTAGGTCTGCACTTTAATGAATTTCTGGTTCAAAGGCAACCAGAAATAGCAAAACCCATAGTTCTCTTTGATTAATGTAGTTCCAGACACCCCTGCAGTCCCAAGGTTCAACAAACAAAGCAGTAGTTTCCAGTCATGAAGTCATTGCATTTCTAAAGTGTATAAATGAATGATTTCAAACATACACACACATACTATATGTAGTGCATAAAAAAGAATATGCAAATATTTTAAAACATTCTTTAGGTTTCTCCAAGATGGAATATCAGCTATTCATAAATATTCATATATTTTAGCGTTTACATAAAATTATATAAATAAAGAAGAGCACACAAATATAAATATGTATATTTGTATACATAAATATAATTTACATGTACTGATAGGGCAATTCTGCTATCTGTATTTTTTTCATTTTTACAAATTTGGAAAGATAATCATGAGCGGAAAGTTATCTATCACTGTACAATAACATTTTAGTTTAATGAAGAGTGTAATATCATTGGTCCTTATGCATTTCTTTTGATATAATGAGTTTTCTAAAGTTTCAGTGACGGAAGGAAGTAAATAGAGTTTTGACAGATATTGAATTTATGGTCATTGCTTGCCAAGATCATTGTTTAACTCCATCTTTAGTCCTACAATTCTGTGCCAATCTTGTAAGGGGAATGAAATAACAGTCTGTAGATTCCCATCCGAAGTCACCTTCCAATACTTACTGCATTCATTGAATAGCATCAAGAGTGGATTTGTGTTTAAATGTAACAAACATTTGCAGTTTGGAGCAGACTGCATAGGAAACTGTTGGAATATATGATGCCTGAAGCCTTGGACAGGGCATTTATCAGCACAGTCTCATCACCCAAACTATTTCCATCTGTCCATAACATGACATCATAATGGGAATTCTGAACAGAAAAGGCAGCCCAGGGTCATTGCTAGAAGAGCTCTGAAGCCATCTGCCCCAAGGGCAGGTGGAAATTGAAGTCAGCTGCATTTGAGGTTGCACAGAAGAGTAATATTCAGCCCTGCTGTTGTGGAATCACCTGGAGCTTTTTATCCTCCAAAATGGCTCACATAAGGCTGAGTACAGAAGCTGTAGCTGCACAGACACCTTGCTGTTTGCAGTGAGATTGTAAGCTGGAGATTTATTAATATCTAAAGGGTTCATAAGAACAGCTTTCTTTGAAGAACAGCAAATCCCATTCTCTTTTCAAAAACTATGTAGAAATACACTTCCTCCCCTCTTTATAGCTATTTAAAACTTAAAAATGCTGATATTTGTATATTTCTTTCAATCATTAAATCAATGCAATATACTGATGGAAATCTTTCATGTTGGTTTACAAGGCAAGTCAAAGTTTATATATAATTTATATACATATATGTATTTTTTACATATATATAATCAAAATATGTTCTGTATTACACGAATTATGCTCTGGTAATATTTTCCAAAGTAAGCCACATTAGAAAATTCACCCCTTGCATATTTATCAGAGCCAGTTCTAAACTCTTATCTCAGTCTAGTGCTAGTTGAAATCCATTAATTTAAGTTGATTTACGTTAGTGTAAGACTGGTAGAATATGAGCTAGAAAGAAAGAATCAGGTCAACACTTTTTAATCAGAATTTTAATATTCACACAGTCAGAGTGGTATGTAGGTTAACTTCATAACAGCTCCATAAAGTGAATTGATACACAGTACCATATCATGCCAACATAGCATTACAATCTATAATTTAAAACTTTTCCTTTGAAACTAGTTAAATACAGATTAAGAAAATAGATGGAAAGAGTCTCATCATCTATCAAGTAGATAAAACTATACATCAATGAACATGCGTAGGCATTCTTCTTTGTCATCTCCTGTGCTGTGTATGAGTAATACAATCTTGATTAGCTGAGAAACTTCTGTAGAATTTTACATGTTTATATATTTCATATATTCCATGGTTTAACATAAATTGCTGCTTAATTATACTGACTCTATGCCATAAAAACCATCAACTGTTGATTTCTTCACAGAACAATGAATTGGTGCTATAATTCTCAAATGCTTGAAAATCAAGTTTCTCCACTTCTCAGAAAGAAAACAAAGTATCAAATGCACTAGTTTTGGAGATGATGTCATGTAGATATATTTTCAAAGCACAGGGCTACTGCTAATGTTTTTTTAATATTTTTCTTTATGTTCTGGAAAATAAAAGTTGTTCCAGATATTAGAATGTATCAAAATCTGCTTTTCTTTTTTGCTTTAAAATTAGAAATAGTGGTACACTCTGATCTGGTTTTGTTCAATACTAGAACCATTCCAATGCAGAATCCATGTATGTGAGATTGAGTACTGGCAGATTATCTCTTAATTTATGATGAGATGATTTCCTGGAACTGTGACAATAAATGGACTCTTAGGAGCATAGTCTTGGATGATATACTGTTCTTGTTCATGTCCCCTGCTCATGCCTACATGCTCAGCTACCCCAAAGAAGTCACTCCATATCCAAAATGAGCATTCAAATTGTATATGTATTTTCAAAGTGTTCCTTGCTACTCCTTTCACCATAATTGCCCTCTCACCCTGAAGAAAAGAGTTTTAATTTGAACTCTGCTTTTTTTCTGACTCATCTCATATTTCAATGCTACATAACTATCATCTCCATCTCTGTTCCCAGTGGGTATATCTCTCCATTTCATCAGTCAATAGCAGTGAACATGCATGTGATAAATTAAATTGATGAGCCAGGAGGGGGAAAGAAGTCTGCTTATCTGACTACCATTTTCTTTTAAGTGGTGGAATAAAGCATTCCAAATGAAGAAAAATAATTTTCTGTGGCTTACCAAAAAATGCTGGTTCTGTCCTTGTGATAAATATATGAGGTGCAAAGTTTATGAGGTCTGCAACTAATTATTTTATCAACATGCTTTTTCCAGTGTGACAAGTCTAAGTAGGAGAGTAGCTATCTATTTTGACTCTTTTTGCAGGTTTAGTGGTGGACTTGGCAGTGCTGGCTTAATGGTTGGACCTGATAATCTCAGAGGTCTTTTCCATCCTAAATTATTCTATGATTCTACAATCTGTAACTTTCATATCATTTTCTTGGACAGTTGCTGCAGGGGTACAAAGAAGAACCACTGTCATTGACACCTATTATAATTATTATGTACCTGTTTATATCTTTTCCTTTCAGATTGGAACCATATATATATATTTTTTTTTCCTTTCAGATTGGAAAATACTAATGTATTAGGTATAAATTGTAAGATTTTGATCCTGTGGGGTGGTCTTCATGGGCGGCCTCTCTAGGAGGAGGCCAGGAACTGCCTGGCACAGGTGGTTCCAGATGGCTCCAAAATGGATCCACCACAGGACACAGCTAATCCCACCAGGAAAGCTGGTGGCACCTCTGATAGCATATTTAAGAGAACCCCTGTGAGGAAGGAGAAAAATAGTGAGAAACATTAGAAGGAATAGAGGTGCCAGAGGAGGAGGAGGTCTCCATGGCAGAGTAGGCACACACCTGAAGTGACTGATGTCCATACAGGAGTCATACCGAAGCACAGAAAAAAGGCCATAAGGAAAGGCAGCAGAGGGAAACTGCTAAGCTGAAGAGACCAAGTACAACCTGTGGCAAAAACAGTGAGGAAAGAGAGGTGTCTGAAGTTGAGCCTGGCAAGAGGGAGGAAAGTGCCTAAAGGTTTTGGGTTTTCTTTCTGTTTCCTAGTTGTTGAGGGTTTTGGGAGT
>VWZT01015538.1:139749-160064 GCA_013397055.1 Pachycephala philippinensis | reverse complement strand
CCACTCTTGTAACCCCATAGCTCACATCCAACCCAGCACATAAACAAGCTACACTATCCCTCCAGTAGATATCAGGATGATAGAATATGAGCTATCCTATCATATCTTCACAATCCCAATGAAATCATAACTCTGAAACTGCAGGTAGACGTGTAATTCCTCTTCTTTGCATCCCATGCTGTGTGCATGAGAACACGGACATTTCAGAGAGGCAACCAGCCACGCTGACTTCCCAGAAAGAGTAGCAGAGTTTTCCCTGTAATTCTGAAAAGCACTTCCTTGTTTATATGGGTATGCTTGGGAAGGGTCCCCTTCGGCCCTGATTTTTTCAATTACAAGGTCCCCATTTTTTGTACCACATTTTGTTTGCCAACCTGGTCCACCAACTGCTCATAAGATAGTTAGCAAAGATGTTTTTGCCCTAGTCAGGTGAATCCCATCTTTACCAAGCAATCCTCAAAAAAACCCTCATGATCGTAAAACCAGAATTCTGCTGCTGACACCAGCTATGCGACCAGCTTACCCACAGGATCTGTCCACTCATCCTAATGCACTTTGCTCTCACCCAAAGGATCAGGGAGAATCCACCCAGGCTCCCACACCCTTGGTCATCACCCCAGAGCCACACAGTCACAGCTGATAATTTCAGATCACTTCAGGCAGTATCATTGAAACCTACATGGGAGAGCAGCAGGGGCTAGTAGTCTGAAGCCAGACAAGGTTTGGCAGTCTTACCACAGTGTTCCAGATCCAAGCTCCTGGCAGGCAACAAGCCTCTCCAGATGACAGGCCAGGCCTGGTCAGCAGTTGGGAGTCTCCAAAGCAGATGGGAGTCTCCAACACTGGCAGCAGAGAATTTCCCTACTGTTGCCACTTCCCACTTTCTCTTGATGCTTCTGCATGGCTCAGATTTACCAGCTAGGGTGCTTTACTGGACTAAGCACCCATACCCCCATCACCTACAAAAACACTGAATCTGTTCTCTAATTGCAGTTCTTGAGGCGGAGCAGGAGCCTTCCTCCTGGCATCAGAAGTTACAAATTTCAAGTTTTCAGACTTGCCATTCTGAAAGTCTCCAAAACCACCTCAAGAGGCACAGACTCCATCTGCCCTTCATTCAGGAAAGTTGGGGGTTTGGGCTCTTGAAACCTCAGGGGCTTGAAGATCTGGAAAGCTCAACCTTTTGAGCTCAGCCAACTAACCAATTTTCACATGTATTTCTAATATATGAAGTAGAGTCCCTAAATTAGCATAAATATTATCCATANTTGAAACCTCAGGGGCTTGAAGATCTGGAAAGCTCAACCTTTTGAGCTCAGCCAACTAACCAATTTTCACATGTATTTCTAATATATGAAGTAGAGTCCCTAAATTAGCATAAATATTATCCATATTATATTTTTTTATATATATATATTTATATCTATATATAGACACACATACAATTTACCCCAGAGCAACCAGTGCATTTGGTTCAGCAATTGTATTTATAGAATAGCTCTCCAAAGACTATTGGATTCAAGCAGTGGCACCAAGGTACACACATCAATGAAAATTTTTATCTCCACAGAACACAACAGCACTGTGGCTCAGAAAAGGTAAAATTCAGAGTATTTAGCAGGGTATTTCCAGTTTGGTTGAACCCCAGGAAAGATCTTTTGAAAGCAACGCCCTATATCTTCAGTTATAAGTAGACTGCTAGGATGTACTTTCTTTCAGGACTAAAAGCTTTTTGCACATGCCAAGTCATTTCTCCTCCCTACTTAGGAAGCTTTTAAAATCCTATTCTGATTTTGCTATGAGTGCAATTACATACTGCTTTGCTCTTCCTAAGCAACTAGGAGGTGGGTAGAGAGCTGTAAGGGGGAGATGGCAACTGAGCAGGGATTCAGGCTGGCTCCAACTCCTGATTCTTCAAACGCTCCTCCACATTCAGACTTCAGCAAGACATAATGAAGGAAGGCAAAGGACTCTCTCACTCTCTAAGTCCCATATTTTTCAAGAGTTCTAGAATCTGTCACTGTGCTTGCAGTTCTCCCTTAAGAATGACATGATTATTGGCATGTCCTCTCTCTTCTGTTGAGAGACAAAAAGGTAGGATGGGGCTGTTGATCTGACCCTACAGTGGCTTGGGCAGGCTGGAGGCACTGGAGTTAACTCCCTGAAGTTTCTCTGGCTTGCACTAATTCACACACGGACAGCTGCAGCTGTTCAATCACTTTTGTTTTACTGGAGGTTTGTTTAAACAAACAAAAAACCCCAACCCTTTACTGTTCAGGCTTTTCTCTGTCTATAAAAGTTTCCACTTATTAAAAAACACACATAAATATTTTTAAAAGCTGCCTCCTCTCAGAGAATTTGATTACTGTAACATAAGTGTGCGTAAGCTGTCAGAGACATATGAGTCACCAAAATAGGACCACACAATCAAAATGTTTATAAACTCTTCAAAGGAAACCAACAGCACAGTTTGGAAAGAGGAATAAGAGCACACCTAACAAATGTGCACATTGTGACAAACTGATGGGAAGGTACTTCTGAGATCGCTCAAAATTCTCATTTATCACAGGACTGAATTTTAGAGAGCATATGACAGCCAAAAGTGCTCTACAACTTATATGTTCATGCAGTTGCATTTTTAAATCAAACTCGTTTTCTAAAGCGTGCTAAACCACAGCACCTTCTCAAACTGTGTTTTGAAAAATTCATTCTGCCAGTCAAACTTAATCTTTTTTGTTTCTTTTGAGGTGAAATTTTGTCTTCATGGAAGCTGGATTGACATTAGAGACAACTGACACAGGTCTGTAAAGAAAAAAACAGATCAGAGTTGTGCTTCACATCTGTAAGTACAACACACCTGATTCCTGAAGTGCTGTGCCATATTTCTCCTCAGGAACTGGACTAAAACTGTGTCCCAGTTCGTGCAATGACTCATGATGTGAGAAAACACTCCATGGACAGTCAGCTCAAACTAATTTTATTTGTTAACCAACAAAGGTTGGTCTTAGGCCCAGCTCTGCCAAGGTAAACAGATTGTTACATTAACAGCCAAAACTCAAATCCCTTCTAAGCCAAGAGAAAAATAAAATGGCGAATTTGGGACAGATCTGGTTTCTCTTTTTTCAGAAATTTTCTTCAAAATATTGTACCTCATGATGCCTGAAAGTCAAACCTGCCCCAGCCTGCAAACTCTAACAACTAGGCTCTTTCTGTTAGAAGAAGGCATTTCGTACATTAGGAATGAAATCCAATATCAAAAGCTATTCAAGTTATTTTGATCTACAAGGGGAACATTCATTCTCATGCCAACAAAATCAGCTATTCCTAGTCTAATATCACCATCAATCCAAATTGTAACATAAAAACTCATGAAATAGAATCAAAGCTAGTTATTAACAGCCCTGCTGGAGACTGGCACAGTACAACTCATTACTGCAATGTCAGGGACAAAGATTTTTTTAATTTAATGCTTAGTGGTTTGGATTTAAAATACACAATTTGAATTGCTAATGCTATGAACCAGGCATTGAAATGTAACCTGACAGCTGCATTTTTAAAAAGCACATCTAGAAAAAGAATTGTTGATAGAAAATTTAACTAGTCCTACCATTCATTCCCCAAGTTAGTCTTGCACATACAGGTGAAATGATTTTTTTGATAATTACAAATATTTTTCTTATTGTTTAGTTTGTTTCCTTGCCACATTTTAAATTACAGGTAAAATCTAATCTCTTAAACTGGCCTAGTCAGAATTTCTTTAATAATGCTACCAATACCAATTGAATACAATTCAATACCAATTGAAGACAGAAGCGTCCCTGTTTATTCTACTCTCAGTTATTGTACAGTGCCTTTCCGAGCAAGAAATAATAAAGAAAAGAAACAGAGATTTGCTACTGTGCAACAAAAACTGTGTTATCAAATCAGTTTCTTGTGAGACATCTGAAGTGTGTAGGCACAATGGAAGTGTTATTAACCCCTTTGGCACTATTCCACAGAGTAACAGCATCCATATGGCAACACCACCTTCTGCAGCAGTCTGGCTTCACACCCAAATGTAGACATTAAAGTGGTGAATACAGTTAGACATGGCAGTCAAGGAGTTAAGAGCTTCTCTACTGTAAGTTTTATGTTTTCCCTTTTGTAAGGGATGATAGCTGATGTCACTCAGCTTCATGTGAATGATATTGTTGCATTGCCTTACCCAAAAAAACCAGAACGGAAACCAGACAGACTACCTGCAAATATCCTACATTCAAGCTTTCAATTAAAGTTCAAATTACATTTCCTCAGAAAAGAGTGCACCACTCTTTTGCATAAAGATAACATTTTACAACGGGTTAAAAATCTGCCCATTGAATTCCATCTGCCTCAGAACTTCACAGACAAGGTGCTGCTCTGTCTAAGGCACCTGGGTACAAACTGGTGAGCCTAGCACACTTTCAGAGCTTATGGGCATACGTAAAGAAACCCCACATTATTTTTGCTATATGACAGGTTGCAATAAAACTCTTAGTAAAATATTAGGAACCAGCAGGAGAGAAAAATCAATACCTTTTATTAGACCAAACATCAAAGCATGACTGACTGACTTACAATCTGAACTCAAATTAAAAACAAAAAAAAAAAAAAAAACCAAAAAAAACAAAACCAAACAAACAAAAAAACCAAACAAACAAAAAAACCCCCCCAAACTACATTAAATTCAATAATGCTGGTTTCCTAAACTAGACCTGGAGAGCCAGGAGGTCTGAAGATCAAATATGACCTATAAGGCCACTGTTTTCCTCACCCTAAGAACACTGAGCAGCTGGCAAGCCAATCACAGGAGGGTTGCTGTGGCACAAATAGGATTGAGAGAAGGAAGACAGATTCATATAAAGTCTGATGGGGCTCTTCTACCAGAGAACAAAATAATCTGTAGTTTATGAACACTCAACTCTCTCAATGTCATTACACTTTATAATACGAGATGAAGGAATGAGTCACTGAACAGGCCTTGGAGTCATCATTCTACCAAAATGGAAATGCCTCTTAAAATTCTTGATTAAATAACAATATAACACTATCTTTACAGCTTAAATGTAAATTGTAACTGGGATTTTTAAGAAAGCTTAAGCTGTTAGTTTTTTAGCATGTCTGTAGCACAAAAAAAAATAACTTAAACATTTTGTATCTACTTGATTGCAAGCAAGATCCGTCATTTCCTTGAAAAATTAATTACAAATTTTGCTCAATTTCAATATATTTCTTTTGCAACACTATCAGCAATAATACTTCCTGCTAAAAGTATTTGCAAGGATTTCACTTCATGAAAAAGAAAAGCTGTAGGGGAAGGAAAAAACAATATCAGAAGGAAAAGCAGAACTATTTAATCTTCAAGATGTTAAATCCATGCTACATGATAAACAGCAACTCCTCCACTGAGACAACAGCCTTCAGTTTACATTACATTTTCCTATTTCCCCTTTGCAAACAATGGGGGGGAGCTAAAGGTCATGGTCCTAGAATAGCACCTTCTCTGCATCACTCCCTCAGAGAGCAGAGCAGCCACAGGAGGGGCCACCTAACTCTTATTGCCCAGGGTCCTTCTTTTCTTGTTACAGTCCCCGTCCCCTCCCAGAGGCCACAAATCCTCCCCCAGCCTGCACCCTGGGAGCATCACAGGCAGCCACAGAGCACTCAGGACAGATGGGAAGCATTTGAGGGGCAGACCCGTGGTGTGCAATTCACATGCACACAGATGCAGACACAGAAACAGAGGAGCTGTGCACAGGATCCCAACCAAATCCTAATCTAGAGGACAGTGAACACTTGGCCTGGGGCTGTCCTGGTGTGACTCTTCTCTGGGCAGCAGCAGAGCTGAAGCCACTCCAGCTGACAAAAAGCCTGAGCTGTCCTCCAAGAAAAAAGGAGAGCTAGTTTTGCGTTTTTCAAAGAGGTATGCTTGGTTCCAATTTTTAAAACACAAACACGCAGTTATTCGAGTGGAAATCACCCAGTAGGACAAGAAATACTTTATATTCCAGCTAAGGCATTTGTTATGACCACAATCCATCGAAAAAATCTCACATTTACAGTCAGGTAAAGAACAACAGTAAGTCAGAGTGTTTGTCCATTTGTATTTACATGGGGCATTTCCACATAAAATCCTCATCTCATAGCTAATCTGTGGTTAAAAACCTCAGGTAGGTATTTCTAATAAACATTATGGATTTAAGTTTTTCTTAAGCCTATCATAGTAGTTGCCTCTTACTGAATTTATAGTGTCACACCGTATCTCTGATACAAACTTTTTATGCAATATGCCAAAGCACACCTGAACACCAGAAACATTCATGCACGAGTAAGCAACGAAAGAAGATCATTGTGGTAGTAGTTACATCTGTATTCCCCGTTAATATCACTTTGAATCCAGCAAGACATGTTAGATTTTATTGGGAGGAGTCTCCTTAACCCTTTAGAAAGACTGAGATTGCATAGATAGTCTTTGGCATTCATGTGGCTCTCAGTCAGAGGAAGCACTTCTATTCCATCAGTTAATTGATCTTTTCCTGTGGGCAAAACAGTCCTTCTGCCTTGGACAACAAACTACTCAAATCCCATTGTTGCTACCGAAAGAGACTAATTTTACTGTAGTCCACTGGTTCTGTCAATTGGAGTGCCTCTCAACTACAGCAGGTGCTCCCAGCAGACAGCACGTACAAACAAACCTACTTTAAATTCACATTGTCAAGTTTGCAGACAACGTGCATTGTTACCCTGCAACTGAGGAAATATAGTGCTTCTCAGAGACAAAATTGTCTTGAGAGCTGTTCACCTTTGGAATTGTTCTTCCCCTTAGAAACTAATGCACACAAGGACCCATTCAGAAGAAATGGAAGACATTAGATTCAGAAGAAAACATTTAACACCATCATCTTAACATGAGTTCCTGCCTCCTCCAGTATCCATAAAAACAATTCAGAGTTCTGAAGAGTGTAAATTATTATACCCATTGCTGAGAAAAACAGAAAAGGAGAAGAGTACTGTAACTTAAAGTAAGCAAAGACAAATAAGTCCCATTTGACAAACTATATATTCATACAAACTTCTTAGTAATGCTTCTCCACTCTTGCAGTTTCTAAAGCTCATTCTCAGACAACTGAGAGGATATAGGAAGGATATAAGTTACTTCTTCAGAACAAAAAGGAGACAGATTACAGCTACGTACACCCAGAAATATTTATAAAACTACCATTTGGCTAAACTCATGAGAACTGCTACCAAATTAATATATCACCATAAAAAGTAAGCAGGATAGAAAAGCTGATGCCATGAAAATAAGTGCTGTGTTAAATTACTCAGAGGTACTAGCCCAGTATTCCAGTCCCAAAGTTGCCTTGATAATATTTATAGATGCCAATGGATAGTACTGAGGTGGAAAGACAAATGAATAAAAAATTGAAAAGATGAGGAATAACTACCTTTTCAGTGACATGATGTAGCATCATTTAACCCTCAGGAAGGTGAGCAGAGGTTGTGGTCAACATCTGGTTCACAGTCTTCATATTGTGCAGTGCACAGCATTTGTTAAAACTCTGAGCTTCTAAGCCGGCGACATTCACCTCATCTCATTAAAATCAGACTAGAAGCATGAATGTAATTATGAATATGATCTCAGAGGAGCTTGGAGGATTTCACTAGATGCCTAAGCTGTTACTATCACCACACGTCTTTGCCAAAAGTAGCAACCCTTTTGCACAGGAGGAGGATGGGGAGAATACAACATACTCCTCTGCATCTTAGCCACATTTGCTTGAAGTGCTCATAAAAATGGTGTTACATTAAGTAACCAGACTGAAAAGTGGTGCACAGATACAGCGTGTTGCGGTATGCTTACTTTTGGAAATGGCAATTTCTGCAAGAAGAGATGGCTGGCAGCAGTTGCCTGATATAGCCAAAAGCCTCACACCGTGCTACAGCCCTTTGCTGTGTGATGCCAGCTGCAGACAAACACGGTGTCTTATAACAATTTCAGTTGTGCTGTTTTCCCTCAGTTTCATGGAATTCTATCATTTTTAAGACAGCTGTTGCAAAATATTTATCCCAGCAGCAACTTTTCTGATTCCACCTGTCAAATGCTAGGACTACAAAGCAGTTTTGTGTTTTAACTGATGCATTATAAATTGTCACAAAGACGTGCGTTGTACAACAGCGAGAAGCTTGGCCAGATGGAGAAAAGAAATAATCAGCTTTTTTCTTCCTAACCTCTTACACAAATCCAAGCATTTCAAGCCGCAAAACTTCACATTCAGAGGAAGGTCAGGCCCAGTATGGAACTGCTCAGCAGCTTCATAATTTATAAGCTAAATTAAAGGACACAATTATTGTGCTTTCACATACAACAGACTGTAGAGCATCACAGGAGCTATAACTTCTGTGTGTGTGTACTGGGGCTCACAGCCCTAAGTACAAGAGCTCAGATGATGGGTAATTTGCATTTCAACACTGTGGTAATACAACATTTACATGCCAGCATCGAGCCATCTCCACCAAACCTCTACGCCACACTGAAAGAAAAGCCAACAACCACCTAAGGTGTTAAAAAACACTAGACTTCCTCAATTATGTGAGCAAAAATAGAAGGTAGGGTGGGAATATTTGGAGAAAGGACACATGTGATTAAATCATCTTAATCACCTATCAATATAATATTTTCTTAATGAATAAAGAAATCTCATAAAACTGCTACTCATGAGCCTTAGCAACTTCTCTTTTAACATCAGGATTTTTTATTCTACTTCAAACTGTGGTAAGAACAATAGGACTGGAAAAAACGCTGTTTTAGAAATTACTGCATATATGAATTCACAAGTTCCAGACAATCCTTGGGCAAATAAACTTCACTATTATATCAGATAACATGTGTCAGCTTCTGTGCATTAAAAAACTTTCAAATTTCAATTTTAGATTTCAGGATGCAATTCTGGAGTAATAAGTTTTTGATGGTATCTTTAATGTTTGTTTTCTCAGCTCAAATCAGTTTCTGCAGGTAATGTTTTCTGGATGTCACAATAAATGGAATTCACAAACTAACTTCTTTTTCTTTCATGAACAAAAATGTTTCTATACCAGAGGCATTAGCTGCTCTGTTTTGTTTTAATGGTGCTTTTTAAAATCCCATGTGTCAATCGTAGGCCTGGGCAAGGAGGCACTTCCATTAACATTTTTTAGTTTTATTTTCTCTTCGAGAAATTATCTGAATTTTGAACAAGGCGAAGCCTTTCAGAAAGCAGAGATTATGCTGCAAGTAGAAGACACAGCTGTTTGAACAGGTATCTCTGGCAGCAGGCTAAAGGTCTCAAGAAGTCTCCTCCACCTAAAAAAACACCCTCTTACTTCCAAGGGATCTTCTTTAACTTTTGTGATGAGAACAAACCTCCGAAAGGGAGACACTACACAGAGCTCCTCCTTAGAAGAAAAATCCTGAAAGCAAAACTTGATGCAAGCCAAAGAAGTGCATCTGAAAGCTTATCCCTGACTTTCATTGTGAGCCAGAACAGCTTGTGACCTGATGACAGCGTTGTTCCAATGGGGAATCTGAGCCACTCTGTGCTGGCTGAATGGGAATGCTCAGCCGAGCTGTGCACAGAGTGAAAGCACAAACAACACTCAGCATTTAGACAGAAGAACCCATTGCTGCACTCAGGACAGGGGGAAAAGGGGGAGAAAGCAGCAGGATGGAGCTTTATGGAACCTAAGCAAACAAACAGGGGCATAAAGCCTATTGTTTTATAAGCAATTATTCTTCTGACAACCTCCTCCTCTCATCCACCCCCAGTAAGCAACACCGGTACTGTCTGGAACAGAACAAAGCCTGTGGCCAAGGAAGTAACAACAAGCCAGATTCTCCTCAAGACAAGTAGAACTTCCTCAGATGCTGGCACAGAATCTTTCTACGGCATCCAGGAGACAACAGGCAGGTTAAACCCTGCAACCAAGAGAACTGCACAGGACAGAAACAAGGTGGTCACCGAACGTTATCTACCTTGTGCACTTCTTCCAAGGCTAAGGAGAAAGCTCTGCTTTTCCATCTAAGAAAAAGGTTCCTGGACTCCATCCCTTAAAGAATCTTCTAATAACCTTCCCTGGTTTCGAGTGGTACAAGCTCTTAGAGTTAAGGAAACCAGAAGCCAAAACTAATTGTAGATTTCAGAGGGTCTGGAGAGGCAAAGAGCATTTCTTACGTTCAATTTCTGTGCCTACAAGGCTGCATTTACACCAGCTCCCTGGTTTTGGTTCGAGAGAGACACTGACAGACTTGAACAGACAGG
The DNA here is from genome assembly GCA_013397055.1 of Pachycephala philippinensis. Classification (NCBI taxonomy): domain Eukaryota; kingdom Metazoa; phylum Chordata; class Aves; order Passeriformes; genus Pachycephala; species Pachycephala philippinensis. The sequence goes on along the minus strand of VWZT01015538.1, from coordinate 149,748 downwards.
AACTGAAATTCTTCTTAAAATAGCAACATCCTGCTTTTGAGTTCTCCAAATTAAAAAAACATTGGAACTTCAGCATTTGGCTTTGCCAACTTCCACAACCTGTTTTACTCCACATACCAGAGGCACCACTCTTCCATCAGAAAATATCAAAAACGTGGCTGGCAAAACACAATATGCAATGCACACCTCAGCATTATGCCAGAGTCCAAGTTTCAACTCTGAAAAAACTCTGCAGATTAAAACAACAGTCTCTAAAAGACAGACAGTCCCTCTCCTTCCTGACATCATATTTATGGGAATCCAGCCAAAGGTTTCTTCTGTCCCTAATTCCAAATAGAATGTGTAAAGGATCACCTACAATTGTGCTATATTCCACACCAGATTGCCTTCAGAATTCTGTATATCTTTGCATCTTAATTTAGAGAATTTTGAGATTCTGTAAGTGAAGTAGATAGGCAAGCTTTCTAAAAAAGGAAGCAGTAGATTTGAAAGATGGGTCAAAGAGAAGGAAAGATGAATTTGAAGGAAGTGCATGTGAAAAGATAAGCAGAGCATCAGGTATGTGAACAGACAAAAAAAAAAAACAGGCTGAAGAACATCTTTCCTGGGAAACAGTTGGGAAACTGTAGTGTAGATTTATTTTAAAAAGAAAAGAAGCCCACCCCAACAGTCAAAAACCACCACAACAAATGAACCCAAAGCTACAAAACAACACAAGTTACAAAGGGAAAGAAGCATACATGTACTTCTGTAAGTGATGAGAAGAAGTGCAACTGCTTTCTGACAGAATGAGGTGAAGGAATGAGAAACACACAGGAACAAACAAGACTGTTTTCTCCACAACTGTGAACAAATACAGTGCAGAGGAATACATATTAATAGATGTCTCATGACTCCAGAACCAGCGCAGACAACTTTGAATTGTCAGAAGATAGTTCACCATGAACTAGACAGTATCTTATCTTAATCGTCCACGAACCACAGTCAGATAATTGAGATGTCAGCTAATCAAAAGCACTATTTATAGGTGCTTCACACACAGAAATTGTAGCCTTTAAAATAAGTCGCAGGGTTAATGCAAATCAAAGTGAGCAATTCTGAAGGGCAGTATGAGCTGACAGAACAAAGACCATTCAAACTGACCTCAGTGGTCAAAGTAAAACTGACAAGTGTATTTCAGCTGTTTTCAAATGCAGCTAAATAAAGGTATTTGATGAATTAAACGATCAGCAGATACAAGGGACTTTTGTATTAAGTTTCAAAGAAAATAAAGATCTTTCCCATTTTAAAAGAGATTACTGGATGGAGGAGGAAATAGCAGCTGTCCAGGAAGATGAACATTAAAAACAATTGTAACCAAAGATGACAGCAGCAGGAAGATTTCTCTCCCAGCTGAAAGATTGTTTCTTGCAACAGAAAGAGCTGATCTTACTTGTACAAATTAGTTGGCTGTTCAAGGATAAATCTCTTTTCATCACACACTTAGTCAAGCAAGGAAGAAGTGAGAGAAGGATTTTGCTTATTAAGCAAACCTTCCATCAATAAAATAGCAGTTAACCAGACTGGATTAACTATACACACAAATCCCTTGATTAACCAAATGTTACCTCTATGATGTTGGAGCAGTTCTATGCAGATAGATAAACTCGACCCACTGTGATCTACAAGACTTACAGACTGCTACAGAGAAAGAAGCAACTGAGAAGCTGGTCAAATCTATAAGCTAGCTACTAAAAGCCAACAAAATCCACAAAATACTTAGTTTTGTGTCACCTGGAAAACTAACTTTGTTGTTCAAGTTAGTAACGAAAATAGCTACAAAGAACACATTTCCAACATTAAGAATATAGCAATTAACGACAAATCAAGATTAAAAGTAATCTAGTATCAGACTGAGATTAACGACTGAACTAGTTACATGATCAACTCAGGGCAGCAAATGGCTTAGAATCTTAAAATTAAGATGAAACTTAAATGTTACCATTTTAATTAAACAAAAATGCAGCAAAAGCACAGAAACATATCAAACTTCGAATCTACTAGTTGAAGAGTTTTAACCATTTGACTTCAACATCAATTTTTAAATCTGAACCAAATCTAGATTTCAAGATTGCACAGTGATTAACCTTTTCTTTCCCACATGCAATCTAAAAATACAGATATAAAAAGGAAAAGCTTGTAAGCTACCAAACTGGTGTTCTCCACAACCATTGGCCGCCTGTTGCTCCTGTGAACAAAAATTAAAATCAAATAATAAGCTGTAGCACATGCCATCAAAAAAATCTTTAATATCATGAGGATTTATAAATTTGTTGACACTTTTTGTACTCTCCTGGAACTAGAATTTAATTTTTCATTTTATCAGCAAGTGAAGTTACAAGTATTTCTTACTACCAGGCCTGCCTTCACATGGTGCAGTTTTCTCTTCCCTGCTGGCAGGACCTGCCTGGAAGCACTGCTGCTCACTCCCAGGTGTTCAGGAACACCCACTGGCACAAGCTGCTGGATCATGCACTCAAGGCAAGGCTCTCAAGCTCAGCCTTTACTGGAAGGCTTTCACTCTCTGCACACATTTCTCCATCCCTTCCCTTCACCCAGCCATTCAAAATCTGATGGAAACAAAGTCAGGTTCCTCTAGGGTTAGGATTTTTTTTGGTAGGAATTGTTTGAGGTGTTTTGGCTGCTTTGTGTAAGTTTTTGAGTGTTTCTTTTATGTGATAGTTCAAGCAGAAAAGCTGGATATTTGCATTCAATGAACATAGCAGTTCTGAAATATCAATGAACTGTAATACCAGGCTATTTAATGAGAAATTAAGGTGGTCTTGTCTAGAGTGGAAGGTTTTGATAGGCTATTTTTCCATAAAGCTGTTGGTGACAATAAAGACATGTTCATAAGAAATGGTTAATGAAAAAGTACTGCACTAGTCCATTTTCATCAATAAAACATTCAAATATTGCTTATAAATAAGCATCACCACTCTTCCAAAGCAAGCCATTTATCCTCACATTTGTAAACACAAGGACAAAGCTAAAACACTTTTTTATAAGTGGTCTAAATTTAACAGCAAAGAAGTTTTTTAAACCTTGCCACAATGAAACCTCTAAATAAAGGCATCTTTTTCTGGGCACAGTTTGGAATCTCTGGTGTGCCCTTTGACAGTGGGAAATAGAGGAGCACTAACAGCTCAATAAGAGCTCAGTGAGACCTCACAGAAAGAACAGCAGGAATGAGAAAAACACTGAAAAATTAAGCTGAGGTCTTGCTGCTTGCCAGTTTTATATCTGTCACAGGGACAGCAAATTTTCAATGCTGCACAAGCCTATCAGGAAAAAAAAATCCACTCTGCCAAGTTACCAGAGTACAAAAAATATTATTTGCCAGTGGTGAGGATGAATCAACAACCACGGATACAGAACATATTTGACTTAAACCTGACATGAGAGTTATCAAAGAATGGCTTTACAATTGGCTCAAAACTGAAAAGTTCTGCACATGTACTCTGATACTCTGATACTGCTTCTGCCTTCAATGAAAACCTTTATAAATCCCACTCACAGGGAAAGACATACAAAGAGAGTAGGCTGACACAAGTAGTCCATACAGCACCAGCAGTTGCACTGACCCCCAAGAACTTCTCACAAAACCAACCTAAAACAAGCAGGAAAACACCCTGAAGTGACTTTTGTTTGCGTTTGTTTTTGACCTCATTATCAGTAAAAAAGCACCAATATGTTGCTTTTTAAGGTAACAAGCAAGTTCCTGGAAACTGCAAGTGGAGAACACAACATGTTACAAGGATTCCAATTTCTCAGGGGTGTTTTTTTGTTTGCTTGTTTCAGGTGGCTTGGGGTTTTTTTTAAATGTAAGTTGCAAATTCATTAATTACAAATTACTTGTGGGACATAAACAACTTAATTATTAAATACAAGCAGTGTGACCACTGAAAGCTAATTAAATATTGATAGATCATTTTGAATGCGTTGGGTTGGGAGGGACCTTTAAAGATCTAGATCTAGTCTAATTGGGCCTTGACTTGCAACACATGCAATGAATCTATATTGACACTTTTGAAAAAGCATTAGTTCCCCGGGGAGCTGTGCACCAATGCTGACTTTGATCTTCAAATAAATGAATAGACTTACACTGGTTTTGGTGTGAGCTGGTTTCAATTGTCAGAAGTGATTCAGCTGCACAGTATGAAAGACAGAGAATGAGATAAAGAGGAACTTTTTCCTTCTGTACAATACTCCTAATGAAATTCAAAGGCAGAGTTCAAAAGATACCTCTTTATACTGACACTACAAATTAATCAGAAGTTAGGGATATTTTCCTTGTATAACTGCTCGGCTTTCTATAATACGTTATCTTTGTTGCTAAAGAGAATTTTTTTTTCAGCACAGACATCATTTCTGATCCACAACTCCACACAACTCTTCATACTAAATCAGAAGCACAAATTCTCAGCAACACTCCCCCTGGAATACAAACCGCTATAAGACTGGGAACAAAGACATCCTTTCCCCTTCCACTGCTTGTGCTCCATTCTCTAAGGCAAAGTTATGTTAGGAACAAAGCACAGCCAACACCTTGCAACCATCACCTCACCACACAGCTTTTATGTGGATTTACCACTGCATTCTCAAGGGTTGGTTTCTACTGATGCTTCTCAATGTTATCAATAATAAAAAGGAGGGGAAAGTCAACTTCATTTGATAATACCATCCATGACTACTGAACTGCAGTATTTGCATATTCTCTCACACATAGGGACTTCAAGCATTTATTGTGTTTCCTCTCAGTGTGAAGCAGACTGTCAGCAATTACTTTTACATTAGCTGAATTACTGAATCTTCATACTCACCTCCTCTCTCGTTCCCCTCCCCCTAATATATTCTTTCATCATTCCTCAGTGTACAGAATGTAGATATGCCCTGCAGCTACTTCCTGCTTTTGCATCAAGGGAAAACATCCGCTCCCTGGTCCAGGATTTTAAAAACTACACAGATAGGAACCATACAAAATCCATCATCATTTTTTATAAGCTTGCTCTATACCAGCAGGATCAGAGCAAAACAACAGATACCATCTCTGGGGCTGTTTTCACTCCTTTGATCTCATCAGGGCTAACCTGCTTGCAGCACTTCAGTGACCTCTAACACATCAGACCTGAAAATTCAGCTGCTCATTTCACATTACCAAGCTCTCCTTTTTCTCCCCCTAACACATGCGACCCTTCCCCTACAAGCAGAGAAGGAGTCAATGCATTATCGACAAGGTCAACACTGATCTCCCATACAAATTCTGATACACCAGCAGTATTCTCAAAAAACCCTCTAACATCCAGTAAATAACAATTACAAAATAAGCAATCTGAATAACATCACAGATAAATTGTGATAAATTGTATATATTACATTAGTAGCACTTTAAACAGAAATATGTATACACTCAGCATTCACATCAAAAGAAAACTGCTTCTCAATAAAGTGTTTTATTACATTACATTATTATTATTACATGCACATTACATTGCTTCTTTAAACCCAGGCAGAAAAAAAACCTTTCCCAGCAGCTCTGTTGTAATTTTCTACAGATGAATCTTTGATTAGCACAAAAAACAGGCAAGAATTCTGCTCTTTTAAGAAACATTTTTTTTAAATATTATGTTCTTTATCACACTTCCTGAGCTAAAAGCAACTGTTAAAATAAAAAACCAACTATAATGGAGAGTCTGAGGAAAGAAGAGCTACTGGAAAGGAACAAGAAGAGATGCCACAATCAGACATTATTTTCATAATCTTTTACGCATACACACATATTTACATATTTTATATTTCTTGATTTCCAACCGCTATCTTGATCCATTTAGAAGGCAGCTCTGACAACATTTTATGACAGAAATGTCATTATCTCTTGATCTCTAGGAAACGAAAGCGTCATACCAGCTATTTTTTAATGAAACTTTATACAGGTTACTGAAAATACTTTATTACGGTTTATGAAAACTCCACTGGAACTCAGACCATAAGCCATTCACAGGCTGTATAATGTCACCAAACCAATGGAAATCTGATCCTGAACAGCTCCAATGTAACTGCTTTCTTGTGAGAAACAAACCTACCAATGACCACAAAAGAATTAAAATCAGTAACACCCCCTATGAGGAAGAGAATAAAGACTTTTTATAAGTTGGGAAGGATTTTTACACAATATTTTCTCTATAAAGCCACTTTAGAATTGCTTAAAACCTTATAAAAAAAAATCCAAGTATAAAAGGTCATGCTAATCATCTTTCTTATGACTTTTCCTTATTCAGCTGAAACTGTTCAACTGCCTTCAAAGATGACTAGAATGACAAATATTACTTCTATTTAAAAATTCCTACAGCTATTTTACTGAAAGGCTCCAATATCTACACCACTTTGGAGAAGCAACCACAAGCACACCTACCATCTTCTGTGAGTGATGTGTACAGCTTCTGCTAAGCTCAGGCCTCAAAAATGCTTCATTTTAGATGGGAGAATAGAGTTGCTGGAGTTTCCCAGCTGCACTCCCCAGGGCTCCTGCTGCAGTGAGCACTCTCCAGGTGTCACCATGGGGCCAAGCAGAAGTTTGGATGCAGGCACAGCTCTTGCTGGAGGTCAGCCTGGCCCCACACGCAGGAAATGTGCTCAGAGCACTCCCTCTGTTGATGCTGCGATAAGAGAGAGGAAGGAGGAGGAAGCAGCATCTCTGAGACGTGTAAAGAGAAACAGATGAGGGGCAAAGTTGAGGGCAGGGGATAAAGGAGAATTTGAAAAATGAAAAGCAAAAATAGGGAAGGTAAAAACAGAAAAAGGGATTGCGACTAGTACAGAACAATCAGACTCTCACACAGACTGAACCCTTTTGATTGCATTACTTCTTGGTGTAGCATTCCTTTGGTGTGTACAAACTAGCTGCAGTATTCCACAGCAAAGCACCTTTCTCAACCAATTATGTAAAACCACACAGACAACAGCTGTCTGCCAGTATAACCAATCCAACTGGTTTAAAGGGCACTCTCTCTGGATCCAAACTCCCAACTATGGTGGCAGCAGAGGTGATCGATGTGATTTCACATAAACAAAAGCAGCGTTTCCTCTCTTCCCCTTTCCAAACAGCAGAGCTTTAACAATACCTTGAAAAACATTTAGATGAAAAAATATTGATGAAGAAAGTGTTTAAGCACTGTGATGGAGGCTTGAACTGCACAGCTTCATTGCAATGTTATTATACAGGACCCACACCTCATTTCATGCACTAAACTGGCTGTGCTTTGAACATGAGCAAAGATTGTACAGCAGAAGAAAGGATGTTCCTTCATTTACTGCAGAAGTTGGGAGGTGTGCCTCGACTGACAGAAGGAGCTGCACAGCTGCTTTGTGATGATGGCAGTTAAACACTTCTCTCTAGAATCACACTTCTAATCTTGCATTTTCTAAATTTGATACGCAGAACATTTCAAACCAGGTTTCCCCCAAGGAATTCCCATATCTACTTTGTTTTCTGCACTTTCAACTTCAGGAGGACAGTCTGATGTGTGGGCACCCCATCCTCTTGCAGATGAGACTGAGTTCCCTAACCCTATGCGGGTCTAAGCAGTTTCAAAATAAAAACAGAACAAAACAAACCCAAAAGACACAACAAACAAACAACCCCTCCACATATACAAGTCCCCAGAAAACACCACCTCTTCATTTCTCAAACATTTAAGGAGGGGAACCAAGCTTGTTTCACTGCATTCACCTTTAAGATCTTTGCCTTGTTCCCCTTTTTTATGTTGTAGAGAATTAACACCATTATTTCACTCAACTCTCCGGACAAGTCCATTCCAAGTGTAAATTAATTAATTTTAATGTACTCTACCGATAATATCACAGAAAAACTCATAAAACATCAATTACATGAAGTAATTCTTGTAAGGTTTGGGGGGTGTGTGTGAAAAAGCACTGAATCTCAGTACACAGGTACGTATAACATACATACATGCACAGGGTTGGGCTAAAAACACTCTGCAACGCCACACAGAAACTATAAAGGGTTAAAATAGAAGGCATACAAGTAATCTAAAAACAAAACGTTAGGTATCTTAACAGTGTAGTACACAAAGAATTCACCTATTCTCTTCTGCATCTGAGATACCTTACAAAAATGCTAACTATTTAAAAAATGTTTTTAATAAAACTGCTTTCATGTGATATATCCTGGAAAGATTTTACTTTCATACTATGCATACCTTCACCTTCTTTCACAATTTTTCTATTTGTTTGTAAACTATGAGGATGACTTACCAATTAAAGATATGAACAACAATGAAATCATATCTACCTTCCCTCCACTCCCATTTTGCAAAGCAAAGTATGACTGAATCATGGTGATTTGGGAAAGTCATCATCCAAATGAGCTTCAAAGAAGCCAGATATGTATGATCACAGCCCAGGAAAGGGATGGGTGGGTAAAAAGAAAAAAGATGACCTTTATTAAGTAAGTTACAGTATTAAAAACCTTCCTAGAGCTCTAGCAACATGAATTACTTTGTTAGTTCTTTATTGCTTTCCTTAATCTTTTGAACCATGAAGGCTAATATTTGGACTATGGATTAAATTGAAATCAGAAGTCTTATTTATCATAATACAAAGTCAGTAAGAAATAAATGCATGGGGAGAGGATAAGAAACCAAAAATTATTTAAAAAAAAAATTTTCCTATGACATGCCCTACTGAGTACAGATTCTGCTCCATTCAGCAGTTACAAACCCTACCTCTCAATACAACGCTACGTTTAAAATCTTATCTGTTGTGACAGAAGACAGAAGTTGAGAGCTGTGCCAGTGAGCCGGCAAACCAACCCTAACAGAGCTTCTACAATGCCCCCAATTATCTGTGGCAGCCTGGGATGCCGGCCTACTGTCAGCAGCGGCGGAGTTCAGCCGGATCGATACAGCCGAACGAGCTGCGTAGGGATGAACCCATCTCAGCCCGAACGGGAGAACTAACTGAAAGTCGATAGAAGAAGCCTGTGCTTGATCTGGTAACACACAGGTAGAGCAGCTGTGCATCGCTCCCGTAAACTAATCTCTCAAAGAACAAAGGGACGATTTATTTCCTACTATATTCCCAACGTCACTGTATCACAACAGGTGAAATTGTGTAAAATGTCTTCCCACACAAGGCATTATATTCCGTCCTTTCGGTGATGCTGCTCTCAGGTTCCCCCACAGTCCAACCGCATTTCCGCCGCCGTGAGCGAAGCGGGCAGCCGGGGGCCTGGGGACATCCGAACTGTTTCGGAGCGCCGTTCGCTGCTGTCTCCAGAAGCCGGCCGGTGTGTGCACCAGGGCTGCCCACCGACAGCTGCCGCTTCTTTTGTTCCCGCCTATCCGTCATTTTCCGCCGGGCACCGCGCCGGGCAGAGCGAGCCGCGGGCAGCGGCACTCCAGCGACGCCCCGGGCGCATCGCTCAGCCACCCCGCGCCTGGCACCGCCGCCGCCTCGCCCCGCATAATGGGACAATTCATGCCCGTCCTCCCTCCCTGCCCCCTGCCCAGGTAACGGGCGCTGCCCAGCCCGGGCCGGGCATCCAGGCGCAGCCTCTTCCCGAAGTCCGCGGGTGACACCTCACGGGCAGCGGCTGCCGAGCGCCACCGCCTCCCGCGACCTCGCGCAGCGGCCCCGGCGGCCGCCCCCGCCCGGCGGGGCACTGAGGGGCACTGAGGGGCGGTGCGGGGCAGTGAGGGGCCGTGCGGGGCAGTGCCGGGCCGTGCGGGGCAGTGCCGGGCGGTGCCGGGCGGTGCATTCCCCCCGGNGTCAGCCCCGCTCGGCAGCACCCACCGCGGCAGCCCCGAGGGGCACCCACCCGGCCGTCGCCCTGCCGCCGCCACCGCCAACCCCGATCTCTCCGCCTGTCACATGAAAACAATTATTGCCTCGGCCGGGGGAGGGGAGGGCAGGAGAAGTTAAAAGCCGTGAGGCGGAGGA
>VWZT01015538.1:108979-139112 GCA_013397055.1 Pachycephala philippinensis | reverse complement strand
AGCCGGCGCCGGGGCCGCGGCGCCGCCGCGGGCCGGCGGGAGCGGAGGGCGGGGAGGGCGGCAGGAAGCGGAGCCGCGCCGCGGTCCGGCGGGGGCAGGGTCGGCGGAGAGCGGAGCCGCGGCGGGGAGCGGGGTGGCTCCCTCCTCTCGGGGCAGGACTCCGAGGGCGCGGGGAGGGGACGGGGCGCGTCCTCGCTGGGCGCTGGGGGAGGATGGAGAGCGCTCCCGGGCGGCGGGAGAAGCGCCTACCGCGCATTCCTGCCCCGCACCTGCCCCGTCCGCGCACGGCCCCAGGGAGCCCGGCCCTGCCCCCGGGGCTCCGCTTTCAGAGCGACTGGGAAAGGCACCGGCAGCGCCGCAGCTGCCCCTTGGCTCTGCCCGGCCCACCTTCCCCACACACACCGCTACAGGTTTGGGTTTAGGAGCAGGGAAGGAAGGAAGACAAAAAGGGAACATGAAGAGTGCCGTTGGGGTAGTGTTGATGTTTCACTAAAAAAAGCAGCGTCGCACAGGAGCACGGATTGTTCTTACTGCAGGAAGATGCGAAACCCCTGCTACAGTAAGTGTGCACAGATCAGTAACATGTCTGGACAGAAAGGCACCCAAGGAGCGTGGGGAGGCTTCTGCCCAGGCACGTCCTTCCCACAGGTAAAGACCCTTGGGAAAAAATAAACAGTAGCAGCAGAGGAGAAGCGCAGATTAAAAATTAAAAAAAAGAAATAAAAGCTGGTATAAAAGATAAAGTATCGGTAACATTTTACAGCACAAGCACCTTGACTGTTAATGAAAGGGTGAGCAAAAAGAGCCTGTTCTAACCTCAGGCAGTTAATTTGTGTATAGAAACAGAAAACTGCCACTAACACAGTATAGTAACATTTTTGTACTTTTCCACTCCCTACACAACAGATTTTGAATAAAGCTTTTTTCTTTTACCCTGAAAATTACACCAGACATTAATAACTACTGAATCAAATCACTGAATTATTTATAAGTAAAAATTTTGTGAAAACATTTATTGTCTGTAGAAACAAAATTTACATTTATTTTATATAAACTATGTTAAACATACATATAAACATACCTACATCTTACTATATATACTTATGAACGAGGCTTTTAGATAGGGGGTAACATTGTCAAAAGCACCGTTGTGAACTCAAAGACTACAGACTTAAAATGCGTTTGCATTTAACTCCAGCTTCAGTAGTTTAAAAATGTCATTTCTTATCCACACTTACAAATAATTACATTAAAGGCTTCTCTAACAGTGTGTTTCCATGTGCACATACATGTACACATACACACATTAGACCGTCCTTGAGAAACTACAGTATAAATAACATCAACAATCTATTCCTTAGAAGTGGACATTAGTTCCCCTCATTCAACTGGGAGTAAAAAATTCCTGCTATTCTTAAAACAAAACAATGAGGCTTTTTTTATTCCTTGAAGAACATACTCGAACAACAACTGTTTCCACTCCATCTCTTCCCCTCAATACTAAAGACGTGAGAAGCCACTCACAAAATGAAAGCCATCTACTACATTATTTACAGAAAATGAAATATTAAAAAGACAACATGAGATTTAGACTACTTAGACAAAATTCAGAGCAATGAACAGTGAACAGAAGAAAACTGTATTAAAAGTGGCAGGCTATTAAACCATGTGGCTAAATACCTACTCAAAATCCCTCCAACAAAAACCATCAGGCACGGAAGGAAGGGGCAGGTGTTATGACAGGAGTTTTCTCTGATCTTGACACTGAAAAACAATGCTCACAAAGCTTGAAACAAAACACATTTAAATGTTCGTGGCTATCCTTAAGGACTGTTAGGGAGTCAGGTGTTACAAGGAGGCTTTCAAAGATCTTGAAATGGCTTTTATTCTTTCTTTCCTTTGTAAGGAGGCTGAAGAACTTCTTATCTTCAAATTCTGCAGCAATGGAATGAAGTCTGTCAAGGGTCAGAGTTATGTGCAGAAACATCTTTTTTTTCTGATTCATTAGGATGCAAGTCTGAAGTCTTTCTTTTAGAGGACTCTCCCATAAAGAACTTTGTAGATTGCTGTTCAGATGCTTAAAGAAAGGCAAGAGGTGGATTTCAACACAGTATGGGAAAAGCTTTCCTTTAGGAAAGCAAGGAAATTAAAGAACTCCCTCTATTTACAGTCTTCTAAGGTGAATACTGAAAAAACAGTCTCTCTTTGTTACGATCTTTTATCATCTTCTTCAAGCAACTCTTATTACCCATTTCCCAGACATGGCAGAAAATGACCTTCTGATGCATAACGAGCAATTTTGAGAACTCTGCCTTTAATGCCACAAAAGCATAATCTTGGGGTTTGGTTTTGTTTTTAAAGCAACTAAGTTCATTTAAAGAAAACTCAGCATTTCAGCCTGGGGCCCTGGGGAAGATGGAAGCAGGTAAATATTACACAGCAGGTAATTGATCAGCTGGATTTACTTCTGTCCTCTGCTATCAGTTACCTGAGTTGAGACAGTTATGTTCAGATCTCAAGACCATCTATGTCCATCAGGTAAAATGATTTCAAACATGTAATCATCAGAGTTAAGGCAGGCTTATAGAAACCTTGCAATGTGTTGCTTCTTACTAGCCCCAGAATTTTGTTAACCTTGTGAACTCAATCATCACAAATTTAAAATAAGTATTCTAATCAATCTATGCAGAAATTAAAAGGATCAGCAATATAAATGCTAACATTATAGCAACTTAGTATTTCAGACACTTAAAAGGAAGACTCTAGTCATATCAAACCCATTGCATTTTGGATAGCAATTAAAAATAAAATTTCACATGTGAACAACTGAAAATGACAGCATTTAACAGCCATTTCAAGCTAAACAAAACAAAGGCAATTCACATTTGTATTTTCAAAGTATAAAACAGAAAGCTAGAAAGCTCTTAAGACAATCACATTTTTAACTTGCCCTTCCAATGCAAATACAGTGACAGACTTTACTAATGAAAGAGTCACTGTTTTCCTACAGAGGCTTACACACCTATTTAAAGTAAACAGTTATTTTAACAAGAACTGTTATCAGTCCATGCTCCCACTAGAAAGAATGCAATGTACTTAAGTCTTTGTACATGTGTTTTCTACAATGCAGTTACAATAGAGAAAGGCACCAGGTTATTCAAGTAAATTGACCTTTCTTCTACTTAACCCTTTTTCTTGTGCCTTCACAACCCAAACAGTAACTTCAATACATTGCTCTCAATCAAACACTGTATTCCAGTACAACAGAATTTTCTGTGCTAAAACAATAAAGAAGCTGAATTGGGTATGAGTATATACACACAAGTCTCTGTAATTCCCAAAGATAAATCTATATAGCAATGTCTCACATCATATCATGGAGTAGATGCTTCTAGCACCTAAGCCATGAATTTTTATAAAATTAATATTTTCTGTATGCATTTTGTAGAATGTAACAGGTTTTATCATGACAGAATCCAAAATTATTTAAGTAAAATTATTGGTAAAGAATGTCATTTGAGCAAATGGTACCAACACAAAAGATAAACCAACTGAAACAGAGACTACATTTCATATGACATTCATCTTAGGACCAAGGGGTGGGGAAGAATCAAAGTCAGCAAACAAGTCAAAAAACCACAAACTTCTTTGCAATATGTTGCTCACAGTTGTAGAAATAAAACACAAAGCTAAACTGTTAACGTACAAAACAAATTAGAGATATCTAATCATGCATAGATAAAAAAAGCACAAAATCAGGAGTCAGTCACGTGTTGAAACCTGGTTAAAGCAGCATTAACTGACTGTAGTCTGACTACTCCAGCATTACTTCCAAACAGTGTTAGCAAAACTGCCATGTCAGAAGTTTCTTCATGTATCCACTTTTCCCGTTTGCTCAACAAAGAGTTCTCTTGCAGAATTCAGTAAGAACACTGCAGGAAGCTTACAGACACAGTAGTATCCTGTTGAATAAGACAATATAGCCTCAGTAGTTTGTCCTTTATCATATATGGTTTCATTTCTCACATCTTTTACAGTGCACATTCAGAGCAGTGTGAAGAACTTGTTGGCTCCAGGGTAAACCTGCCCCCCTCTGCAGGGCATGTGCAGCACTCCCCTGCCAGCAGCCTGATCAGAACTGCAGCTACTCCACATTCGCTTTGGGTTGACTCATTTAACCTGTTGTTTCAATTCCTTATTTTCTTCTCCCAGTAAATCTACACAGGATGATTCTGCCAGATTCATCACTGACAGCATTAAGTAAAAAACCACCTTCTTATCTGCAGAAGGTTGCCTGCTTCTATTTGTCCAGGGAATTCCTTTCCTTCCACTTCCCATTTTGCCTATGCATGTCAAAGTAACTGAAAAACTAGTTAAATTATTAATGATTGTTATTTAAACTGAAAACCTGTGTTTTAGAAACAAACCATCTGTTATCATTGAATGGCCATGACATCAACGAATGTTGCACACTTCCTGCCTTATTCCCTATGAACGCTAAGCAGAACACCCATGAACTGAAGAGCTCAAGTCACACTAATTTTAACTGTTCTGAACAATAACTACATTTTCAAATAGTCTCTCTACTGAAGGCATTGTGGAAAAAAAAATTACAAAAAAGCATGCAGAAATCACATCCTGACTCTCCACACAAAAAACCAAATTTCCTTTTCTGTTAACATACCTCTAAGCCAGAATTCAGATTCTGATCTACCAGCCACAACAGAGACTAGCCTGCATTCTATATGGAAATACATCTGCCTGCATGTATTGTGGATATTGTGAACAACTTTTTTCTTGGAAAAGAACCTCTCTTAAGACTACATGCTATGCATTTTTAATTTACTGTCAATAAGAAGTCCGAACAAAACTGCAATACAAACACACAACCCTAGCATAGATAATGAATTAAGGCAAAGGCTATAAACAGGAAATAAACACAATACTGTTTATAGCTGCTTATGAAACAGGTCTGGCTATTTGAGTTTTGCACACAGCCGAACAATACTGCAGTAGGGTAAACTTCAGAGAATCATTCTGAACAAAATCACCAGCTATGTGCATTTAAAGCAGTTTCAATTATGAACAATTTCTTTGTTAGAAGACATGCTTTCAAAAACTTACATTTTTGGTTTTCTTGTAATTTAATACTTCAGGCCCCAATTTTAGAATCCAGGAAATCAGCAAATCATTTATGACAAAAAAGATTAGAGAACATGTGGCTTGGTCAAGAATCTCATACACCAAAATATAATGAACCAGAATAATTTTGAATACAGACCAACTAATCGTCTAACAAACCCAAGCATGCTTTCAGTGCAGTTATAAGCTACTGCTACAGTACTTTACATACCTGCCTGTTACCATTAATTTTTATCAAATGCTGGAAGTTGTCCCAACATTCTAACAATTTACAAATGTATATACACATCAGAAACCCAAGTATATTATTAATCCAAAGTAATACAAAATACTGTTTTATGGAAATGACTGAACAGAGGTGTAAAATCTATTGCACAACCTAAAAGGTCATTAATTGGAAAATCCTGAGCTAATGTGCTATTACCAAACAATTCAGGCACTTTTTTTTTTCTTTTTATTATTACATAAGCAATAAACTTTCAACATATAAACCTCTGGGTATAACAACTCAAGTTCCATCTGTAACATCATGCTTAGAGAAAAAGTATTCAATAAATAAGACTCCCTTCAATGACCTCCTTACTTGAGACTGGTATGCAAACAGAACTAAAGGTACATAATACGATGTTTCAATTGAATACTGTACTTTAAAAGCAATTATTAAAACTGTAAAAAAGTTCTGCAGCATTCAAAATAAAGTTATTTTTTAATCAAGAAAATTACAGCGTTAGTTCCTTTATTGTATTTTAAGTCTTGAAAAAGTTGTCAAAAACTGAACAGATGCTCCCTTTGCTGTGTTATCTGTTTCAACTTCAGGATCTCAGCTCAGTTCAGGTTTCTGTTGCAATATTTAGATTTCCCTACACAGAGAAGGAAAAAAAAAATCATTACTGTCAGTTGTAATAGCAGAAGAACCCTCCCAACCTTCCTAAGTACTTTATTATAATATGTATCATGCAAAATTCTTTCAATTATGCATTCAAACAGCACAATTATAAAGACTGTACATTAAAGGATACATATGAAGCATTATTATTTCAAATGAAATAAAGTGAAATAAAGATGCTCAGATCAGTTTAATAGATCCTGACAAGTTTAATCTTTACAATAGACAAAATGCTACAATTTCAGGAACAGTTTTGGTTTTTAGGAATTAGCCAACCAGCAAACAGTATGCTGTTAAGAAAATGGCTGTCATTCTTCAGGATTTATTTTACTTTAACTCAGACACACTCAAATTCATCAGGCCTAAAAAAAAAATAAAATTCAGAACTCACAATAATTCTCTGATTCAAATCATACCTAGTAGCTGCATTGTGTGAAGTATGCTTTATAGGTTCCAGACAAGAATCTTAACAGCCAATTCTAGAAGAACACTGGAAATTATTGGGAATAGCTCACTACAACAAAATTGTAACATTTCTATATCCATTTTACAAGGTCACAATTTTGCAGGGGATGGCAGGGGGGTGGGGGGAATATCTTTCTCCTTCTATTTTCCACTAATTTCAATTCAATTTCAGAGATAATACTTCTCAGAGCCCATGCAAATATAAGAGGCATTCACCCAAATACTTCAGGAACAAGTGATCTCTTTACCTTGTCCCAAGTGCTTGGTTTTCTTTCTGCTGGCTGTTTTTCGCTTGTTTGTTTTTTGGTTTTTTCACATGTGTGTTTCCTTAAAGGGTTTTGGGGGCTTTTTCTTCCGCCCACTGGGCTGTAAACTTAAGGGTTTTTGCAAAAAGCTGTAAGAACCTGTGCTTTAAGGTGCTTCTGTGCTCCAAGAGCTAAACTGTAATCCAACTACAAATGCTTATTTATTCAAGTGTATTTACTTGTAGCTGGATGGACACAGAGTTACAAAACAAGAACTCACACAGAGCACAGAACTGCAAGGGGCTGTGTAGGTCATCTGATCCAATTCCCTGATGTCACAAGTAACTTCATACTACTTTGATCATATTTGATCAATTCTAATAAAGGATTTAGTATGTTTTAACTACTGATCCTCACAAAATCTGTAACATTTTATATGGTTCAAAAGTTCTTCTGCAGTTCAAGATTATTTTTGAACCCATACACTCTGCAAATCAAAACACCATAAACCAGATATGCCTATTTCAGTTTAAGCTTATCAAACCATTTTACACAGACATTATATTGTGCAGGAAGTTTTGTTCAGAGCAGCACTCCAGTGCATATTTTAAAGCACATTATTAAGGTAACAACAAAAAGGAGAAGCACACAGATGTATTAAAGAAATTATTAATATCCTTCACTTTGATTTAACAGGACAGAATATTTTGTTCCACAAAGGGACAATTTCTTGTTCTGTGAGTAGGAAGAGAGATCAGCCGAGCTCAAGGAAAGAATACTGAAACAGAAGCAACCACAGAATCTCAGAGGGCACCTCTGATTTGCAGTTACCCAAAGCAAGTTTCAGCAAGTTTCCATAGAATAAACATGGGGGAAACAGGAGTGCACAATCAAGTTTGCCAGTGAAGTACAAAGAGCCAATATTCCAGAAAATTCCATCCAAGTTATTCCATGAGCATTTAAAAATTGAAATGGATCTTATGAATATGCATATTTTACAAATGGCTTAGTGAAAAATAAATTAATCCAACTTACCTTTTCTTTCCTCAAAAATCCATCTCTGAATTTATTAGTGGCAAATCCCCTTACACCAACAGAACGTAACCGCTGGTACTTAGCCTGAATATATAAACCCTTCTGCACTAAGCCTGATTTATAATGGGATTGCAAACGGCCATCTGCAAAGTTGCTCTGTAAGGGTGGGGGAAGGGAAGAAAAGAATGTCCAAAATGAGGGCACCAAAACTCAAAAGTTTGTATTTACAGTTATACACATATAAAACTTCCAGTACTCGATGACAGAAGCATGCATTTGCAAGTGCACACTACTTTACATCCATTTATCCTACATCCATACATCCTCAGACCACGTGGCTCAAAGAACTGCTGTATTGCACTTGCTGTTTAAAACACCTGAAATTATCTTCCTTGTAGAAAAAAAGTAAATGTATTGAGCAACATTTTAAGATTTTTTTAACTGTTAATGAGGCACACTCCATCAACAAAAAACTTTAAGACAACACCTCACTGCCACTACCAAACTCAGCGACGTCAAGCCTGCAGTGGGCACACGTGTTGAGTCTGAATAGTCACACCAACACAAATCAGTACAGATGTTTTTCCTAGAGCTTTAATGTCTGACAGTCTGAACACACACACATTCTCTATGCCTTTGATACCTCCAGACTGGAATACTGCAAACTAACCTAGTGTGGAACTAGGAGCAGAGGCCACAGAGATATCAGAAGACTAAAAGGTGAAAGGCATTATAAACACACAGAAAGGATATAGCAAGATCAACACTGATCACAGCAGCTGAAGTTTGAAAAAGATTTACATTCCTAGGCACACAGATCTCCAATAAAATAGGCAGTAGAAGTCTTTAGAGTAATAAAAACACTATTTGTCATAATTTTCCATAGTTTTCCGGCACTGCCATTTTAAGTTTTCCAACACCCAATCCAAATTAAACACCAGGTTTTCATCTAAAACCAGAGAAAACCTCCTGACCATATAAATTCTTATCTTTTACAAACACCTTTGAAGGGTAGGAGAAAACAAAGTATGTCACAGAAATAGCCCTTCTTGAGCATGACAAAATTACTTTGGTGAAATTTGTCTCCTTTTGACAGAGTAAGGATCACTTCAAGAAAAATCACATGCTCTGAGGTTGCAATAACTTTAGTACCACTTTTTCCACTGTGTTTTCCACTGTGTGGCTGGTGAACAATAAAGAAAGAACTGTACAGAACAGAAGCTTCTTTATGCAAATGCAGAGATTCTGTTATTTCCCAAATCATTTCACCCACCTACTTTGTAGGAGGTAAGTTAGAGGTTGGCCCCATCATTCCCCCAGGGTTACTCTGATGGAGGACACTTGCAGGAAGCTATTCAATGCCAATCACTTTCCTGAAGAGTATCAGAGCGCAGGCACAAAGAACTTCCTTGCACTGGGCTGTATTACGTGGGTATATGCCTATCACGAGGAAAACTGAAGGGCATTTTTAATGCTGGATTAATGCCCTGAACACAGTTAGCATTGAAAGTTCCCATTTCCCCACTCCTGCTATGGTTCCCTTTGACTTTGGTCATAGAAAGGAGGCCTTGGTGGTCTGCCACTGCACTTGTGTGACAATAAACAAAGGACCAGGCAAAGTAAGGGATGGCAAAAAGGTCCAAGATATTGAAAATTGCCTTACAAACAGCTTAGAAGTTTCAACTCAAGCATCTACATGTTCTGCAAGTGGGGAGGGAAGGACACAGCAATAACATTAATGTAGAACAGCATCAGTTGTAGACAAAGCTAACAGATTATATATACATTTGGCATATAGGCGCCTCAGTCACAGCTTAGAGAAAGCCAAGATAATCTAAAGTATGTGGAAAACATCACTAACTTCTGGTCTAGAAGTAAGAAAAAAGTCTGCTAAAGTGGCATCTAGTTTTACATTAAGACTGTTTTATAAATAATGCTAATGACAATTCCTAGGACCCTGATGCTCTAAAATAAGGATATATGAGCAAATACATATGGCTGCACTGGGTCTGGCAGGGATGGAGGTAATTTTCTTCACAGCAGCATGCATGGTGCTGTGTTTTGGATTTGTGACTGAAACTGCACTGGTAACACACCGGTGTTTTGGCTATTGCCCAGCAGTACCTACACAGCACCAACACTTTCTGCTCTTCCCTCACTCTGCTGCTCAGCAGGACATGAGGGTGGGGCAAGAAGCTGGAAGGGGACACAGCCAGGACAGGTGGCCCAGACTGAGCACAGGGATGTTACACACCATCTCATCTCCTCCTGAGCAACAGAAACTGAGGGAAGGGGGTTTTGGAGCAGGTAGCCATTGCTTGGGGACCAGCTGGGCATCAGTCACCTTGTGACAGGTGATGAGTGACTGCCTTTGCAACACTTTTTTCTTCACTACTTAAAACCATCTTAATCTCAACTCATGAGTTCTCTCACTTTTGCTCTCCACATTTTCCATCCCATCCTGCTGGGAGAGGAAGAGAGCTGAGGGGAGGGTGGGCAGCAGCTGTGTGGTGCTTAGCTGCTGGCAGGGGTGAACCCACCACAGCCAATAATACACTGAGCTTTTCTAAAGCAGTGAATGCAGTTTAGTTTTAAAGACTACTTTGCATTTACTTACTTAAAGGCTGACTTAGTGATTCATGGCAAAGGGTCATTACAGAAAAGAACTTATAAATTTTGTAAGATTTCTCCAGATCCTTTATAAGATATTTTAGAACAGCAGTTTTTTCTTTTCCCAAGAAGTTTAACATAGTGCAGACCATATGTTTTTTTCAAATACTCTTAGTAGTCATCACTTTTTGCTTATTAAGTTTAAATGTCCCCATTTTATATATTAAGAAAAAAAAAGTGTGGGGCTTGATTATTTTGGGAGAGGGGAAGGCAGAGAATGGATTCTATATGGTTATTTTGGTGAGGTTTTCATTTCTTTGTATGTTGTTGTTCTTTTAAATAATTAGTCAAGAGAGTCCTGAGTGTAGAAGAGAGTCAAGTCACCTCCATGTCACCAACAGCACAGCAAGAAAAAACTCTGTTGTGCCAGAGGAATTTAAATGTAAAGAGTTGAGGAAATTAAGTCAAATCAACACCACTGTTTCCATGGCAATGACAAAAGTGCTGTACACATAAGCAAACTGCAATACAAGTGCATATGCCATTTTCCCTAGAAATATTAAAGCATCATAGGATAGATCACTGGATACTTCAATACTCATATATATGTGAGGTGACAACTTAAATGCTCGTAGAACTGCAACACTTCTGCAGCAGAACTGCAGAATGATGTAAATGAAGGCTGCCTCAGGGATCCTGCAGCCAGTGCTAGATTCCCCCAGCACGTGGAGGCTGACAATACAGAGGGGATACAGAATAACAGGCTATGATGTCCTTATGTGTTGAAACAGTTGTATCAGGCTTTGAACACTTTGAACTTTTTAACTTAGAAAAAGGCTTTCTCCAGCAGAATAAAGACAGCAGTTTTTGTTAGTGTTAGCTTGGCTATCTGACCAAGATTGACTGGCAAAGCACAACTAAATAGGATAAAGTCTTTTTATCCAACAGTTCTTATGTTTGGGGGGAAAAAGAAGAAGGAAGAAAAATCCCACAACCCACACCTACACTCCCCCATCTTTCAAAGTTTCATCCAAAAATGACAGCTAATTAGCCATTAAAATTTTACTTCACTATCTACAAAACAGAAAAGGTGACTATTCTGTGTATTACTTTACTCTTAAGAATGCATGTTAAAAATGTAGGGACAATTTCAAGGTAGAAAATTCCTATAAGTTGTTCTAGATTTGATTAACACTTTTCTCATATCAACAACTCTAAATGGACCCATGCACAGCATGCCACTGTCAGCAGAAAAGGAAATGTTTTGTTTCTCTGCTGAACCCGGGATACATTTCACAATTAAAAGGCATTAGGTGGCCACTGCTCTACCTGAGAAAGAAGCACAGTTGCCCATTCCTTTACCATCTTGAGGCCCCAAGAGCAAAACCTCACTTCTTTCAATTTTTTTTTATGCATAGCTAGCAGTATGCAGCGTATTCACAAGACATTAGGTCCCCAGAAATCTCTGTATGAAACAGTTAATAAAATAACAGTAAAATAGTTTTGAAAGTAACACAACTCATGTCTTCCAGTCTTTGGAAAAAGTTCAGGCTTCTGTCACATGAAGGAAAAAAGCTCAGCAGCTTGGGTTTTGGATAGATGAGTTTTCAAGTCATTGTGCAATTCCTGCAATTCTTATTCCTGCTGTAACCTATTTATTTCAACTGCCTGGATACAACACTGGACAACCCTGCTCAATCCACTGCCAGCCCTCTTACCTACTAAAAGCTAAGCCTCCCATTATTCCAACAGAAACAATTAGGCTTTGATGACACTGTTTTTCATAGCACTTAATACCTTCAAAAGCATGTCTCCTGTTACCAAACTCAACAGGCTCGACCACCATTTTATGTAAGAAACATCTGATAAAAGTTGATCTGTACCTTAAAGTGCCTTCTGATGGGTCCTGCATTTTCCAGGTGTCCTCTAATGCGTCTGTGGGGGTAAGTGTCACTTGGTTTTGAAGAATAGTAAGAATTCTAGTAGGAAAACAGTTATAGCTTCATGTTATTAAATTATTCAAGAAAAAAAAAAATTGTTCAGGTTATACTAACAAATATTGCAACACTTTCAGTCTTGTAGTGTTTGACACAATGACACTCTTTGAAGGAACAGGAGTAACAGGAGCATTGGGCCTGCAGTCCAGGCTGGCTGAAGGGACAGCAGAGCCCTCAGAAGCTAAAGATAATATAGACCATCCTCCTGGAGAGATCTAAGCAGCTAACAACCCAATTAAGGTTCTCCATCCCTCCCTCCCAGAACAGATGCCTCAACTTGCATGTATCAAGCATAGCAGACAGGCTGCTACAGCAGCAATGGTTTGCATCAGGAAGAAGTTTGGTTCTCTGCACCTCCTGCTTAGCACATGGCCATCGTCGGTTAGTGTGTAGCACAGACACTCCACAGCAAAACAACGTGTAGCACATTGAGGTCCTTAGAAAATGCTACTTTTAACTCTTTTTTCAAGAGGGCATTTGCGAATTGCCTGCCTGCCACAGAAGCACCATTTCAAAAGCAAGTCACACAGACAAGTAGTATCGGAATTGTTGTGTCAACACACTGAACAGCTGCAGTCAAACAGCTGTGGTTGCCTAAAACAGAGCACTCCTCCAGCCACTGACCTACCCGCACATTTTGGCTCTTCTCCAACTCTCCCTGTGACAGCTACTTCCAGAGGATGTCATTCTCTTCCATCACTGCATATGATTATCAATATCTACAGAAGCATTGGCATATACCTGCACATACTACATTAGAGTCCTCTATGCAGACAGAACGGATGTGCTAATGAACTCTTAGCAATCAAATAAATTTGTTTATGGTCCATTCTTGAATAATCACAGAAGCATTCCAATGCTGTTGAACTGTTTTCTCAAAGGAAATTTTGTCAGCTTGAAATACATTTTTAAAAGAACCTAAGAAGAGAACTCTCCTGAAATATTTAATATATACTAGCATTTAATAATAAATGCAAATGCATGCTTTGCTGTTCCCAGAATTTCTGTCCTCTAACAAACCACCAAACCTTTCTGGTAACACTGTAAATAATGCTGTGGGGAGAGACGGGGCTATAAACATAATGGAATGGTGATAGAATCCAGGACAACTTTTAACTAGGATTTAAGTGAACTTTCCTTTTTTTTTTTTTTTTTAGACTGTGTTATTACCTACAAGTCAACTATTTAGCTTCTTACAATGCCTTGACAAGAAGGGATTCAGAGAACAAAAAGAGGAAGAAAGATCTTATGAAGTGAGATCAAAGTGGCTTTTCCAAGAAAAAGATAGAAGCTTCCCAGTTCCCTTCTTATTCTAAGAAAATGAAGACACTCCACAAAACCAAATTAACTTTCTACATACAACACAATTAAATCAGGAAACTCCCAGCTGAAGTACACTCTTCCTTAAAGCTGGGAATCCAGCAAGATGAAAAAAAAATTCTAAAAAATTTCCCATTATAGTTAAAAAAACCCTCCAGGAATTAAAACAAAGCTTGACTTAATTAACTCTGGATACAGCCCTCCCCCATCCCTACCTTCCTTAAGACTAAGCTACATTCATAGAAATACAAACATTAGAACTACTCGATGCAAAGGTACAGCAAACCACTTCTCAGGAACTTCCTAAACCAGAGGCTTAAATAAAAATAGAAAAAAGGGAGGAGGGGGGAATACAAATATATACTTGTTCTGATTTTCTACTTCACTCTTTAGCTAGCCTCCTTTTGTCAACAGCGTACAAAGCTAAAAGGGTAATTCTTACAATCAAGCTTAGACACACAATTGTACCTTCCAGACCTAAGTTTTTTTCAAGTTTTAGCTCAGAATATTTATATTCTGAGAATATTTAATATTTAGAATATTAACATAATAAATACTATATTTTGATTATATATGAACTTTAACTAAAGTTTTTGATTTTTTGACTTATCTGCAAACCAGCTTCTGTAAGGCTGACCATGAAGAGCCATTCCTTCTTTAGGATGCTGGTATTTTTAATACCCATGCTTCCACAGCTACTGTTGTTCCAGAGGGATTACTCCTTACTGCAGTGCAGGACTCCCTAAAAGTTGCACGTTTGCAGTTCACTATTAAATATGTAAATGCGGTCTTTCTGAATCTTCAGCACATTTAGCAATAACTCAGTGTCTATTTCAAACCAACCTCCTTCTTATTTGCAATTACAGTATTACTGTGGTGGGTTGACCTTGGCTGAATACCAGGTACCCACCAAGCAGCTTTATCATTCCCCTCCTCAGCAGGGCTGGGAGGGAGAAAATAAAATATAAAAAGCCTCATGGGTCAAGAAAAAGGCAGTTTAATAAAGCAAAAGCAAAGACTGCACACAGAAGCTAAGGAAAACATAAGATTTCTTCTCTACTTCCCACCAGCAGGCAGTGTCCAGCCACTTCCCAGGAGGCAGGGTTTCAGTAGACTGTGGTGGCTCCAGAAGACAAATGCTACAATAACCAATTACCTCCCACACACTCCTTCCTTCCTCTGAGCTTTTATTATTATTATTTCCTTTCTCTGGGCTGAGCAGATGATGTCATATGGTCAGTTTGGGTCAGCTGTCCTGGCTATGTCCCCTCCCAAGATCTTGCCCACCCCCAGCCCACTGGGTGTGGGGGGAAATGTGGAGAGGCACCTTTGGTGCTGTGGAGCCCTGCCCACCGCAGGGCAAACACTGGTGTGTTACCAACACCTTTCTGGCCACCAGTGCAAAGCACAGCACTGTGAGGGCTGCTGTGGGAAAGTGAACTCCATCTCAGCCTGATCCAATGCAGTCACTCAATGAGCCATTGCTGCTTGCTTTACACTGAAGGAGGCACTGTTGTATCTGTAAAGCAGCTACATTTTGGAATTGACTACATAAAAGCTGCTTTTTATGGACCTCAGAAAAGTTTCATGGGCTTCTGGAACCCTCTCCATAGGGCATTAGTTACAGTGTATAAAGAATGACAATTTATGTAAGTCTCCTCCTTATTTTGCAGCCATCAGAAAGGAAAAAAAGTGGTTTAGAATAATACTGCACACATTAAAAAAGCTTTTCTGGTCTCACCAGTTCCCCAAGTTAAACAAGCACAAACACTTGGAATTGATTACAGTTCTTTAGAAGGAATTTTCCACAAGTGACAAATTTATTTCTACTGGACCTAATATTACTGTCTTGCCCACTTCAGTATTGAAGTACACCACAGAAAAACAGCCTAAAGAATAATTGTCCAAAACTAGGTTTCATACATGTAGTATTCAAAAGATGTGATATTCCATTTTTGAACATTTCATCCTCAGGAATATTATTTCAGATATTGCTCCTCATTTTTATTTAAAATAAGTGTTTTTCAGAATTTTTATCATAATGAAGAGAAAAGAAACACTGTTTCAGTAACAATACCACCTACACAAGATTCAGGCCTTCCCTTCCAACCACGGATGACTAGAATGCAGGAGAGTATTCTCTTTCTCAAACTACTTAACATTAGCTCAGATTATCTGCTCAATAACAAGGCCTTCTATTTTATCATTTAGGTAATTATACCATTATGTGGAAGAAATGTGATATTAGACACAAACTTCTTTTATAAAAAGAAAAGGAGTGGTATCAAAGTGGTTTTAGCTCAGATGTACTAAACTCTGCTTCAAGAAATACCTGAGGAGACTCTTGCACTAGAACTGTGAAATTATGAGTAGTTTTATTGTTGAGCACAGACAGAAGATAAAAAAGCCTCACTCAAAATTTAAAAGGGCAAGACATCACAGATTGTTAAATTTACATCAGCATAGACAATGCAGCAAAATATGAATTATACATCAACAGTGCAGGAGCTACTATTTCTACATTTAGGCTTACCAGATGAGGTCTCCCAATAAATTTTCTGAAAGGTGGCTTAATGAACCTCATAGGCTTTTGGAAACCATCAACTTGAGATGTTTGTAACTTTGAAAGACTGCAGCCTTGCTGGTTCCTGATGTGTGAGACAGAGAGTGAGAACAATTAATATCTAAAGCCCAAGCATATCAACACCTTGTATTTTAAACTAGCTTATTCTAACATCTGTATCACAAGTGCAAAGTGACAGCTTTGAAGTAAATTTTCCTAGGACAATTAACAAATTCCTAGTCCAAGCTCAAATAGCACAGAATTACATAGCAACCTGTGTTCTCTCATGCAATGACAAATGAGCAGAGACACTCTGGTCCCTGAAATCCTGATGGAGCCAGGCTCCCCTGGCTCAGCCCTGCCGGCCGGTCACTGCTGCCCTCCGCTGGTGGAAACGCTCTCTGCACCCGAGCCCCTTCACACCGAACCACCGGTGTGAGTTGGACAGAAGTTGTCCTTCCACGACATTCCCAAAGCCACAGAAGCTCAGATGAGCTACATCCTCCGGTTTCATCCTCAGCAAGCAGCCGATTCTGGCTTTGGGCTTTTGCTTGCTTGTTTTTATGGGTTTGGTTGTTTTGTTGGCTTTTTGGGGATTTTTTTACCAAGCATATTGCTAATACAGATGCATCCTTAAACTTCTAAATAAAACATTTATTTTTGTCAGAAAATAAACCAGAAGTCAGAATTTGTATTTTACGAAACACACAGAAACAGTTTTCACAGCTGCAAAATAAATTAAGGAAGAAAAGAGCAGCACATTTAATAAGCTCAGAGGCATTGCCAGTCTCTCATGTGACCTATTAAAACCTCTCAACCTCAGGAAAATTCTACATACCATTCATGCCATTACTGTCCTCAACCCACATTACCCTGACAGTGGAACCCTTCTGACAACAAACTCCAGGATAGCCATACTTCATAGGGAAATTTACACTTCCCACAAAAGATAAGCAGGACAGTAACTGGGGAAGTGTGTGGGGGGAAATGAAGGAAGTCCAGGGATTTTTTCCTCCACTTGTTAGCCTTTTTTTGTTTCAAGAATCTCAAATACAAAGAATTTCTTCTAGAGCTTCACAAGTCTGTTTTTCCAAACGTGTGTACTGCCATTAGTTGCCATTACAGACTGCATTTAAAATGAACAAAGAGCAGCACACTAAGAACAATCTGCAGATCATGACTACAGTGTGGATACATTTTATTACACTGGAAATCCATTAATCAACATTTCTACTAGCAGTCCCTCTCTCTAATCAACCGACCTCACATCATCAAAAGTGAAACAGGATGACTGAGGTTAGCAAACACTTTTGAGGCAAAAACCTTTAACAAACCTGTTGGAGGAATCCATAGGAGTAAAACGCTATTCCAAAACTCTAAGTTTTCAAATTCTCCAAGAATCAGAAAAGTTCCAATTATTTGCTGATATTCCACATTTTATTACCAAACCAGTAGGGCAAAACAAACGTATTCATCCTAGAATGCTTTTACAGAACTGCAAAATACCAGGAGAACGTTGTTATGTGGCCCATCAAGGAGTTTAAAAATACTTAAACTTTTTCAAACTAATTTTGTCCCCTCTTCTCATTCAGTGCTACAGTTTATGCTTGCTTTTCATTTTTACCCACTGCAGTTTAACCTCTTTCAAGGTAACACCTCATTACAGAGCAGTTTGCCATGTATGTCAGTTGGATTTCAGTCCCAGTCAAACTTTTAAGGCCTAACTGTGGAAAAGAATCACAACAAATGTGAACCTAACTGTGGAAGAGCCCAAAAAGGAACACAAAATGGAACTACAGGCTTAGGTCAACAAGATTATTTTCTCATTACCTTGGAGTTACACCATCTACATGAAACACTCTCTCATCTTCATTCTTCAATCTCTCTTTTCTTCTCCTTTCTATATCATACCGTAGATCATTTGGATCTTCCAACACTCTTACAATGTTCTAGGTAAAAGGAAGGGTTGAAGCCACGTTAGCTGGTAAGAACTGAACACCAACCTGATTCTGTCCTTTGGGGCAGCACCCTGCACACTGTAACATAGTTCAGCTGTCTGCACATAGGACAGGTTCACATCAACCCAAGGATCCAAAGTCTAAAGCAATAACAAGTGGTCCTAGCAATTATCCTTTCTTGCACCATCTGCCTTTTTACAAGTTTCCAAACAGTGAACAGACCACAGGAATTCTGCATGGAGTTGCCAAGGCATAAATATTCATGTAAGTTTCAGTAAATCTTAAGAAGTTCTACTAGCCTTAATCAAGCAGAATCTCCACGTACTTGTACTATAGAAAAGGAATGGTAACTAAATCATAGCAAGCAGAGCTTGAAAGGGGAAGACAGAAAATGTCATGACCCCAGATGAAAGCATGGGATAAAATAGCATTCTGAGGAACCATGTGGATTTTGAGTCATTGTCATATTATGGTAGAAGAAACATTAAGGCCTTTTGTAACCTCAGAGGAAAAGCAAGAAGCACACATCAGTCACTGATTCAGTATCTACATTATTTAGAAACAGACAGGGGTTCAAGCAGCAGGAATAACCACACTCCAGCTACCCTGGAGAACACATCTGCATTTTACTCCTCAGTGAACACAGTATTCTTGCACCACTGGGGTATCCGTAAATATGCTCAGGTGTGCATTTTCTTCAAAATAATCAGAATTACTGGTGGTCTTCACAGCATGTAAAAATTATGTACAAACAGCAAGGGGAAAACATTGCTTACATCTATAATGTTTTAACTTACTGCTTGCCAAAAAAGTTAAGCAATCAAGATACCTGGGGAGATTCAGATGGCACAGTTCGTTTGTTCTGAAGTTCTGCTAGAGACATGTCAATCCTCCTGGAACACAAAAATACTGCATAAAAACAAATGCCATCACTATAAAAGCAAAAGCATTCTTGACCAGGCTACAGAATGTTTTAAAGATACAGGCAGGTAAAAATAATAAATAAAAACTTCATACTGTGTAAAGTCTACTGAAGATTAATTACCTTAATGAAAATAAATTAACACAAAAAGTTCAACAATTACCTGTGAATTTCTGGATCCAAATGTATTTTAACTTCATTTGTATTTGCACTTGATTTATCCTGAATTTTTGAGAACCGTTCATGTAGAGTTATGTCAGAAGATCCAAAATAATTTGCTGTGAAGAGATATTAAATACAAGAATGTTATTTGCAGTATTTGAAATGCACAGTGGGAAAATCTATCTTTTAAAAGATGAACTCTTAAGGATACCATGACAACTTCACTGAAATGAAATTTCAAACTATTTCCACTTGCAGTTTAATATTCACAAATGAAAGATTATGCCAGCCCAACTCAGATAGCCTTATTTGATAAGATTAAACTCAGACATCAGCTCTGCCATGGTAGTACTCAAGTTACAAGAATCTGTGAAGTTCAACACTGAACATGATGCAGCTGCCTAAATACTAACCTGAAAATTTAAAGGAATTATATATAACTAGAGAGCTGTGATTACAGCAAAGCTCCTTTTTTCCTGTCATGTTTCCTACACAAGCAGGTTACTCTCACGTACTAGCATAAAATAATTTTCATTTTTAATCTCCACAATAATGTCTCAGTTATGGTCTGAAACCTTCCTGCAGTCATCCTCCACCCAACTACTTTAAATCCTCAACCTACATTTTCCTTAAACAACACAAAAGGAAGCCAAGATACAAAGGAAGCCAATAGCAAACACCTGAGACTTACAGGGACAGCATATCTAAACCATTAGCTTTGGGTTTAGTAATCATATATACATAAACACATACATATTACACAAATGCTACACACAAACATTACAGCCACCTTTAACTTGATGAATAATTGTGATTATTTCCTGAGTAAATTCTCTTGATGGGTCATTTTCAATGTTTTGTGTTACAGACTCCATGTGCTCAAACACTGGATGAAAATTTTCATTTTTTCTGCCAACAGCAACCAGATCATGGGACATCTGTCTCTCTGTAGCGTGACTAGAAGCAGTCCTAGAATAAAAAATTATAGTTTATTTTAAAGCAAATATCTAAATCTGAAAACTTAAAATAGACAAGTAGAATAAAACAATAAATTAAGAAGTTCATTTTAGGAATAAATAGGATTAAAAACCAAAATCTCATCTTGTTCCTTTTTTCAATTAAAAAACTAGTAAGGCCATAAGGAAGAAAATCTATAATAAAATATGAAGAGATTATTTCATTCTCAGGAATCTTTGTTTCTGTGAAGTATGCAATAAAAAATTTGTGGATTTTAAATTTAATTCAATTACGTTATCAAACCTAGATAATATGAAGATCCTGATAGACTTCTTTAGAGTAATTCTGAAAGGCAATTATGCCTGTGTCTTGTTTATAAGGAGCTACCAGGCAATTTTCAACAGTTCAGAGATAAAAAAAAAGTCTCACATCTTTAGGAACTGAATCATCACTTGAGCCTAGTGAAACAGCAGTGAAACTGCTTGAGTAGCAGTGTGTGAACTTAAGAACGTGCTTACCATCTTTCTGTAAATTTTTACTCATTCTAAATAAGTTTACACCCCAAATGGTTGCACTGCTGCTCAAAAATTATTTTGACAAGAAAGCCAACACTTCAACAACCCTACTGTTCTTGCTGCAAGGAAAATGCTTGTCATTCTAAAAGATAAATTAAGGACTCTAAGCGCTCATGTAAAAGCTTTTAGGGTAAAGACTTTTAATTGTTCATTCTGCAAAGTGATTATGTGCCTGGCCATCCTGTATTAGAAGCATATGAGACTAGAATTCCATACAAAAATTGTATCAGAAACAGCCTCCAGCAGATGCCATAAATCATCTATTTTCCCCTAGCAAACTGGAAATAAATGCATGCAAGAAGGAATCCAAGCAACCTCAGGTTGAGATATTTGAATTCTCTACCTGCTCCCCAGGTTTATAAAGGAACTATTCTTCTTAGCTGAGTCATTTCAAGTCGGGTGTTTCTTAAATGCCTAAAGTAGGCAGCATGAATATTCCCAGTCATCAGCTTCTGTAAAATTACTGTTCTTATCTTTGGAAAAATAAAATATTTAGCACTTTTGGCTGCAGGCGCAAACTGTCCACACATTAAATTAGCTGTAATCAACGTAGGAGTTTCTTTGGTCTGCAAACAATTTCCATGTCCATTGTGCATGACCTTCAAAAACAGCAGCAAGAAGCTACCAGATAGAGGAATCATCCTGTGGGCTTGCAACAAAATGCAACAATTTTCCTTACATTATCAGGAAGTCAAATCCTTGTCCTAGCCCAACGGTGGGAGCGGGCACTACTCCACCTCCCTTTCCTCAGTCTTTAATATCAGCCCCTTACATGCAGTAACTTGTCTTTGTAACTCTCCCTTGTATTACGTCTTTTTGAAATAGTCCAAAGAGAAAAAATTGATACAGATGTTTTCTTTGGGACAAGAGGCAAAATACCTTTAAAATTAAGGCTGATCATTTTGGAAAGGAAGGCAATCTTTTCCAAAAGCAATTACTACCAATGTAAGATATCCTGGCTTGCAACAGCAAGACAACAAACCAGAAAACCCTGCAAGAATCTATCAAAAGCAAGCTGCTTACTCTCTACCATGTGTTTATCATCTGAAGTTT
This sequence comes from Pachycephala philippinensis, assembly GCA_013397055.1. Taxonomy (NCBI): domain Eukaryota; kingdom Metazoa; phylum Chordata; class Aves; order Passeriformes; genus Pachycephala; species Pachycephala philippinensis. The sequence goes on along the minus strand of VWZT01015538.1, from coordinate 117,222 downwards.
CATAGTACTGCCACTTTTTCTTCCATTGCAGCCAGCACTGGGAATGCTAAATGCAAACACAAGTATTACCCAGAAGATAGATGTAAGCAGACTCTACTGCTTTTCAGTTCTGATGCCTCAACAGGTTGCCACTTCGTTATAACAATAAATGACAACTCAGATCTCTCATTTTTGGCACTTTTACTGAACTTGAGAACTTGAACATCTGAATACATGCTTGAGATTTATGCATTTAAATGTTAGCTGATTTTTAGAAAAAAGAAGGGAAGACAGTTAAAAAAAATGCCATCGTATTTCAGGTGAAAGCACAGGACTAGGCTTTTCTGCATTTGGGTTTTGGTTTTTGCTTTTAAAAAAAAATAATACATTTACTTATCATAACCAATTTTTAACTACAGGTTTGTATCAGGCATATCTGCTCTTTCCTCTTCCTAGATCACCATAAAATGTTGGGTTTTGTTGGTTGGTTTTATTTGTTTGTTTTAATGAAGGTTTAATAGTTAACTTGCCCAGGCAGGAAAGTTACCATCTTAAAAGAAATCTAAAAAGGTACGATCATAGTTTGTCCTGGTTACCTCCTAAAGGAACCATGCTTCCCCTCCAATATTCATAAACTATAAAGAGACGGGAAGAAAGCAGAGGTGAAGGAAAACCAATACCTGTACTTGGTCACCATTTTCTTCATATCCACTTTGACTGTGAGATGCTCTCTCATACAGTTGGCATCTGACATTTTCACATCTGAAACAGTATGACTTGAATCACGCTGGCTATTGGAGGAATCTACGTTTTTCCTCAATTCCCCATCTTTCCTTACTCTTTCATTCAGTTTGTTTTTAAAAGATCTCAGCTCAACATCCGTTTTGGAAGAGTTAACACAAGCATTGCAGCCCTTCTTTGAACTGTATTTAACAGGATCTTCCACGTGCCGTTCTTCAGTCCGTCTCGTTCTTCCACCACTAAAGTAATCTAACTCTTTGCTGTTCCGGGCACCCTTAGAAGAGCCGTACTTCTGCTCTTCCTGCTTCACGTACTTCTGAGCTCTGTCATCTGGAAAAGGCTTTTCCCCATCCGGATGCCTGCGCCGTTTGTGACTGTACTCATAGGCTATCTTTGTGACAGACCCCCCCAAGTACTCCCTCTCGGCCAACCGGTGGGACTGGGCACCCGGATATCTTTGCTCCTCCTTTTCTTGGCAGGGTGGAAAAGAACGTTCTTGCTTCCACTTGGAATTTCTTGCTACTTCTCCACCGTCATACCTCTCCATTTCCTTAGCCCTTTTAGACGTGTGCCCATATTCTCTGTAATCGTGATCTTCAGGATACCTGTGTTGACATAAAGCAATTTACACTTGCACTAGAGAAGAAAGCGAGAACTTATATGTGCAGAATGTTGGACAGCAGAATGCGTGGCAAGTTAACCCATAATCCCTCGCGCCAAGGTACAGATGTGCAGGGGCTCTTAAGAGGGAAATATTATCCTTTCATACTCTAGCCAGCAATATGATTTACTTAAAAGACAAATACTTCACTACTACCAGTCGCCCATAATTAAACTACAAAGTGGCCAACGTGTTTCAAGGTGGATATCTTCAACTATAATGAAAACAGACTTTCACTTGAGGCTTTACACCACAATACCCAGGGTTTAATTATTTTATTCCTATACCTCTTCTGTAAAGAGCTCCTTGCCGTAAATTCATCAGAAACTCTTCTGGGAGACTGACCATACTTCTCTTCATGTAACCTCTGGTGCCTCAAATCATCTTCATGCCATTTTCTTTCAAGTTTGCAAGAAGCCCCTAACGGTCTATGAAAAGGTTTCATTCCTTTTTCATTTCCAGTGACTTTGTAGTGATCAAACATGTATCTGTCCTCCATTTTGTGCTGGTAAAACGGACGATCATGCTCTTTGTAAGGTATTTCCGAGTATTTTGGTGGTAACTGGCATCTCCTATTGCTTTCAGTCCTTTCAGACGAATGTGTTCTGTAGGGCTTATGACTGTAAGCATCTTCCATGGGAATTCTTTTCAGGTTTGGTGAAGGTGACCTACGTTCATATATTCTCTGGTGGTTATTTCCATGAGGTGCAAACCTGGAATTGCTTTGTCCATATTTTTCATCTTCTATTCTCCAAGGCATAGACTTTTTTAGGTCCTTACGAAAGCTTTTATATTCACAGTCATAATTAATATGAGCATGCCTTTGCCTATGGTGCTCTGGGCTCCTAAAAGCTGGAGATAAGGACCTAAAGCAAAAATAAAATCCACTTTGAGTAGTCCCATAAAATTGAATCAATTTCTTAACGAGAACATCTATTTCCTAAGCAAGTAGAGTTTAGTACATAACTTTAATCAGCTTGTAAAAAAATTAACACCAAGATATCAAAGTGGCATTTTTCTGGCTACACTACCAGGCTTACTTTCACTTTGTTGAATGTTTTCATAGTAAAAATACCCTCTTGAAATTGTAGTAAGTCAATCATTTTTGTCTCTTTGAAGTTTTTCATTTAAAACTAAAAATAATTTCATATACATGAAGTTTCCACTACGTTGAAAACAACTGTTATACATATTTTCACACTTCTCAAGCATTCCCTATCTACCTTTTTCAGTGCCAAGAGAAAAAAGGGATTTAAAAACTGTGTATAAAGAAATTTTTAAAAGGAGGAAAAATGCCGTTTCAGGTTTTCTTTGCACGCCAAAACAACCTTCAAAACTGAAAGACGGAAAACATTACAAAATATATTTAAATTGTCATACAGGTAGGCTTTTTCCTGCAGAAAAAAAAAAAAGTTTGAGAAAGATGCTTTGGCCTTTTGGATAACTGTATGCATGTTCACACACATATACACATGCACTTCCACACTTGCTGCAGCTTTTGCAATTAAAGATTCAATTGCATCAGCTTTGCATTTTCACCTACAGTTACAGAAACGAGGGCAACCTGTTATGAGTTTTTAGCCAAAATCTCCTTAAATAAAGAAAAAAAAGCACAGGCCACTAACAAGAACCAGAAAGTAATCCCAGACACAACAATTCTGCTTGTACTCAAGCATTCACTGCACACTCTTGACATGCTCTTTAATAAAAAACATCAAAAAACGCAAGTTGAAATAAGTCAAGCCACTTGCTTTGTGAATGTATTGCAAATGAGCAGTTTGGCACAACTATTTACTCCATTTCTGCAAATGAGTTCAAACTCAGAACCACAGATATTCCTAGAACCATAATGGCTGACTTCCAATAGCATCCACACCGGGGCTGCCATCCCACGTTGGTCTGGTTAGGGCTTGCATTTTAATGAGAGCTGGGGCTGCCCTCACTCAAATGACATTCACAGACATCAATCTAGTATGGACATGGGTAGGATTTCTCTTTTTTTAAAAAAAAGAAACAAATAAAAAGCCCCACACATTTTTCTGAGTTATCCAAACTCCCTTGATCTTGATCATCACAACTCAGTCTGTTTCGAAGAGATACCCAAAACCAGCAGAAAAGTAATTTCACATTCTCAAAAGCTTGAAATTGTACTCCACTCTCCTGGTTTTAGTACCTCAAATTTGCACTGCAAGTCTTAAAAACGAGGCAGGTAACTCCTAGCATGAAGTAAGCTGGATGTTATTCTGGTGACAAATGTCAAAGACACGTGCTACTAGGCTGATGTCCAAGGAGAAGGGCAATGACTCCCATGTTTCCACGTTTTCAGTCCGTGCTATGCTGCAAGGCATGTCTAACTGTGCTAAAGATCAGTTTACAAACCAGCCCTAAACCTCAGAAAGTCCGAGGTGTTTGAACTAGGAAGTTTTTTAAAAAACCACAAAACTAGGGGTTTTTTTTTAACAGTTCCTCCCTGTAGGCCAAGAAGCAAAGCAGAAGCGGGTTACAGACATTAAGCACACAGGGTGGTGGTTGGGTAAAAATAACCTTAACAGTTTGGAATTTGGATTTTGTGCTTAAGGTAGTTGCAAATCCCAGAACATGAAAGACGAACAAGGTTCTTGGCAGAATGCAAAAACTGAACACTTCCAGCTTAAGAGAAATTGTAATAAAATCATGATCTGGGAAAAAATTACAGGTGTTCGGCTTGTACAATAAACTATAGATTACAAAACACATTTTACAAATTGCAACTCTGCATGCAATTTTCTTTCTTTAATGCAAGTTTTAGGTCCTAGTTTATAAATTCTTACATAGAGCTACATTTCAGAACACAAGCTGTAGATGTTTACCTTTGTTTCCATCGTGGTGATCTTGATCTAGATCTTGTCATCTTCTCTCACGTGTTTATGAGTTTCTTGAAGCTGTAAAAATTATATAATTTACTAGTCTGATTATAAATTGCAACAGGAAGTTTTTTTAACAAGTGTAGTACTAGAAGCTTCAAAGTTGGGGTGAGGTGTATTTTTTGGATGTTTTACTTAAAAGGTAAACCTCTAATACCAATTTTAAGGTGAGCAACCTTTTTTCCTCTAGTTGCTGATCTTAAAACACATCATGTTTTCTTCATAGATTTAAATATTTGATCATTGTTCCATTTTTCTCTCCATTTTATAGTGTCTATTCAACCTGCTGTTAAATGCTAATAAACTCACAAGCAAGCTGCAGCAATGAAAAAAACGTTGTAATTGTTAGTATGTATTGAATGCTGCAGATGATAGAGAGGGGAGAAACAGAGAGCTTTAAAAATAAAGTTTATAAAGGAAAATGCTTTTGAATTGAGTTATATCCTGAGCTTCATATATACTGAACTTCAAATTTGTAATATGCACCAAAATTTTTACATGGTTGCAGACTTCCTGTAAGCTTTAACTACTCCATCAAATCTTAACTGCTAGGTTATCACATACTCCATCCAAATCAAACCAGGTACAAAAGATCACTTTTCATTGTTCTACTTCACCTGCTAATAACTTACTAACCAGACACACACTAAATATACAATGGATGCATTATGACTAAATGCTGCTCCTGACTCCTGAAGGTAGCTCTGGGAATGCAAAAAAAACCCCCTAGGAACCTGGGAAAAAAGTGATGAAAGTATATACAAACTCACTAGTAATGTGATTGGTGAATAGGAAAAAAATGGTTATTCATTATTTAGCAAACACAGAGGATTAAAGCAGAGTGAAATTATCGGGTAACTGGTTAAAAACTGAAGTTTGGACCACATACCCATGCCTACAGCTTTTAATTACCACAAAATGCTTCAAAGGCCAGAAATATAGATGCAAAACCAGATCTATCAACAGCTCTAAAGTTAATAAACAACCAACCACTTGAAACTGAAAGAATACGCCCAGGTCAATGCCACTCTATATATGCTATGGCATTTTCCGTAATTATTTGCTCAGACACTCTGAGAGACAGAAAACTAGTCTGAGCTAGCAAAGTACAGCATTTTGACACTCCCAGTGCTCAAATATTTTTTTTAACTAAATCTTTTACCTGATGAACTGAAATTGAAAAGGGAGAAAAACACTCAAGCTTTAAGGCACTACCTGAAGTAGTGTGCACCCACATGCCTTACCCAGCACCTCACACCCCCCAGTCACACTGGTTGCTCAAAGAAAGTATCACTCCTTGCTATACCTGACTTTTTGGTGTGATTACCTCATGGCTGAAACAGTAGTATCTTAAGAGAAGAGTGTACAGCATACTTCTGCTGCCTACCCCACAGGCAGACATTAGACAAGCCACCTCCTATACTAGAAACTGCTCATTAGGCTGCACCGTAAGCTAACCAGACATTCATTTGCAAGATGTAGCAACAGCTTAGTTCTGAAGAAAAACCTCTGGAATTTTTTTTTTTTTTGCTCCACAATCAATCTTTTCATGTAACAAAGCATGATGTTGTAACTGTTGCAAGGGATAGTGAAGCAAAAAAAAAATCCAACCCCAAAGTATCCCAAGGACAAGATAAAACATTTGTTCTCTGAACTCTCAAATATGAAGTTATCACTGCCTCTTATATCCTAAAGGCATGTATCTGAGGACTGCAGAGCATGAATTAACTTCAGGCCCTTTGCTTACTTGAAGGTCATACTAGCCAAAGTTAGATATGATGCTCCAATGCCAGTATTCATTATTTTTCAAAGACAAGTAATATTGTGATCAAAATAGTTTCCTATTTCTCACCCATAAAAACACACCTTACAGAAGAGTATTTCAGAAACAAACGAAAACACCAAAACTCCCTGGGTAACACATTTCAAAATGCGGTGCATGTCCCACAAGCTTCAAAGATTCACTACTACCATCTTTTCTGGTAAACTTTTAGAAGTGATAGCGTTTTATGTGTTGATCAAATTCTTTCTTCCTACATTCCCTTCAGTTCTGAACTTTATTCCTAATTTTCAAATGAGTATGTAAACACCAAAAAGACAAAAGTACCATTAAACCCCACCCAACCATCTGTACAGAACTTGATCTGCCAGACTGATAAAGCTAGAAACTGAGCATACATAACGACCAATTCCTTATTCTTTCCGAGACTGGCTAAACAATCATACCTAAAAGCGTGAGAAAGACTGTGACAGCACGTCCTAGATCTTGCCTTAGGATAAGGAGGACTGCTGTAATTTCCAATGATGACATTCCTTTTGTTTAGTGGAAAGAAGTGCTCATTTGTTTCAACGCACCTCTTAAAAAATGACCCACGCAATACAATTTCCCCACAGAGAAACTCACCATACAAAGGCAGCAGATACTCCCCCCCAACCCCATCAATACTCCCAGTGTAACACCAGAATCGCAAATCAATCCATACAGAATTTGTAAACGTTGCTAAATCCAGGTGTAAGTCACCTCAGCTAAACCAGCAATACGGTTCCATACCAAAAGCAAGCTTTTTGTAGGATGGTATCAGGTAGCGAGCCTGTCTGCAGCAGAATTACTAGAATCAATGAGTGAAGGCCCTACAGTTTGCCAGTCAGCCATCCAGGTGCTTCTGAAAAGCCAGGTCATGATGGAGCACCTGCCAGGACCTGGCTGCTCTGGACTCTGAATTTCTCCAAGACCTTCTGCTGTACTTTGAGAGACGCTGTCACTATGAAAACATGAAGAACCATTTTTTAAGTAGGCAGCATTATTAGGTTCAGAGTGCTGCTTGTGTTTGTTATGTTACAATAATAAGTGACTCATTGGAAGAGTTATCAGTGACTGTGCTTAGATAGCTTTTAAATATTAATGGGAATCCCACCCTTTATTTTCTTTCCCTTGACTTTTGGAACTGGAATCAGACAACTTCCCTCTTGGGAAAATGGCCTCAAGCCTGCTACCGACTCTCCTTTGATTCTACCCTTGGGATATTAGTGTTTTGACAAGTACAAAATTCTCTTTAAATCCTGAAAGGAATATCTTGAGACAAGTAGCTCAAAAATGACCAGAAATTGTATGGGATGTGCCAACTTGAACGCATGTTCTTTCAGAAAGGCTATAAATTTTTAACAACTTCCTCTCCTGAACAGAACAATCTTCTATCTGCTTGACTTTCTCCAGCATGAAACAAGAAATCACAAATGACTGCAATCATCTAGCTGCACAGAAGGGAACTGGAGTTCTTTCTAATGCAAAGAGCTCAAAATCAGCAAGCCCCAAACAGCTAAAACCCTGCAGGTAACAGCACAGACTGAGTAGAAGCAGTTAACTCTCCTGGAACAGACTATAAATGTGTGGACTCCATCATCTCCAACAGATCATGGAAGATACCCTATCAGGGTCCATTCAGGACTCACAAAGGGCAAACCAATGCTAAGAGTGCTCATCACCAGGGAGCTGCTCTTCAATGCCTTTCACCTACAGTGAAGGGAGATATCACTCCCCACCCCTTTCGGAGGGATTGCCTGACCACCATAGCAAAACTTTCCGAGGAGAGAGGGATAAGCAGGTCTCTCATAGGCTGGAGCTGACTGGCACTGACGCTTGTGTAAAAACTACCCACATCACTATTCTCTCTCTCTCTCTCACTTTGCCCAAAAAAGATAAGGAGCAGCTCCAAGCTTTTCACTGACTGCCTTCTAGGCGGGAATCAATCGGAAGCTGCAAGAGACACACCAAAATCTGTATTGCCGCAATCTGTCAAGAAAGAAAAACCAGGAATTGAGACTCTCAATACCAGGACAACCAAGTATTTGACAGAAATACAATCAAATTAAAAGCCCAGCTGCAATCCAGACTTCAAGTTCCTTTTTTTTTTTTTTTTTTTTTTTCTTTTTAAAAAAAAAAAAAATTTTACACATAATTA